>JAXIVJ010003208.1:2500-97160 GCA_036785665.1 Chirona hameri | reverse complement strand
AGAGAGAGAGAGAGAGAGAGAGAGAGAGGTATGACGTCATACACCGTACCCCTCCCCACATCCCATTCCCCTACTGGTCCACGCTGATTAGTCGATACGTTTTGACAGCGGTAGGCAGCAGCAGTCAGCCCGTCAGCAGGCGTCGTGAACATGGCTATTGATCCGCCCCTCGAGACAGGACAGGTACCTGTCCTATCTCCAGACGTGAAGCCTGGTGCCTGTCCTGTCTCCTGACGTGAGGCCTGGTGCCTGTCCTGGCCCTAGACGTTAGGCCCGATACCTGTCCTATCTCCAGATGTGGGGTCCGGTACCTGCCCTGCCTCTAGCCGTAAAGCCCCGGTACCTGTCCTGTCTCCAGACGTGAGGTCCGGTACCTGCCCTGCCTACGTGTCCGATGCCTGTCCTGTCTCCAGACGTGAGGTCCGGTCCCTACCCTGCCTACGGGCCCGGTGCCTGTCCTGACTCTAGACGTGAGGCCCGGTACCTGCCCTGTCTCCAGACTGAAGTCTGGTACCTCCCCTGCCTACGGGCCCGGTGCCTGTCCTGTCTCCAGACGTGAGGCCCAGTACCTATCCTGTCTTCAGACGTGAGGCCCGATACTATCCAGTCTCCAGACGGGAGGCCCGGCGCCTGTCCTTTCTCCAGACATGAGGCCCGGCATCTGTCCTGCCTCCAGATGTGAGGCCCAGTACCTGTCCTGCCTCCAGACGAGAGGTCCGGTACCTGCCCTGCCTCCAGGCCCGGTAGCTGTCCTGTCTCCAGACGTGAGGCCCGGTACCTGCCCTGCTTCTAGCCCCGGTAGCTTTCCTGTCTCCAGACGTGAGTCCCGGCATCTGTCCTGCCTCCAGACGTGAGGCTCAGTACCTGTCCTGCCTCCAGACGTGAAGTCCAGTACCTGCCCTGTCTCCAGACGTCATGCCCGGTACCTGTCCTGTCTCCAGACGTGAGGCCCGGTACCTGTCCTGTCTCCAGACGTCATGCCCGGTACCTGTCCTGTCTCCAGACGTGAGGCCCGGTACCTGTCCTGTCTCCAGACGTGAAGGTCGGCGCCTGTCCTACCTCCAGACGTGAGGTCCGGTACCTGTCCTACCTCCAGAAGTGAGGTCCGGTACCTGTCCTATCCCCCGGCCCGGTACCTGTCCTGTCTCCGGATCCAGTTCCCACTGAGTAAGGGCGCCGCAACCCTCCGAAAGTTGGGGGGGGGGGGGGGGGGGGCGGAGGCATTCTGAAGTCGATTATTTCTATGCAACGCCCATAGGCGTAATGTTAAAATCCGAAAATGTTGGGGGGGGGGGGGGGGCTGCCCTCTGCCCCTCCCCCGGTTCCTGCGTCCTTGCCACTGAGTTAACCTGTTGGTATTTCATCAGGTGTGGCCTCCGCAGCCGGAGAACGCTGCAGGCCTCCGCAGCCGAAAAACTGCACCTAGTACATATACTGTAATTCCTCTCAATAGATGGCGCTGCGAGCGTATGCATCAAAATCCTTACGGGAAATGCGGAGAAACAACTTCAATGTATAGATAACTTTATGAAAATCACTACGGCTGTCAACCAGCATACGGAGAATCGAAAATAATATTTTCAAAAAACGTAAACAAATTATTCATGCCAAAATGTACGATATTGACGAACAAATGGCAAAAGTGTCCCTAAAAGAGGCCGGTTGGCACCTCCAAATTTGAATGGAAAATTTCCAAAAATTCATGTAAGCTTGTAATGACATAACACATGATAACTTCACTATTAATCTGAAATCTGTTTTGCATGACCCCGCCTAGTGTGCATGTTCTCAGTCAGAAATTCAGTTACGTTAGTTTGTCAGTTGCGACACATTTGTATGATATAGAAGTTAGATACATTATGTTAATAGGTGCAATTCATCAATTCATACAATTCATTTCAAATGTCATAGTGACTTTTCGACGCTGCTATGAACCTTAATTCGAAATACAAAAATTAATTGATTATCGATGGATTGTCAGTGCACTCAGGGATGGACCTGCACCGACCAAATGGGCTTCTAAATCCCGTTAACATTAATATTAACATTCCATGAGACTTGTATAGTTAGTTACAAATTCATAAAATTGCAGTCGAGCATTCATTAGCTTCGTTTTGAGATGCATACGTTATTTTTTTCTCCACTTCCCTGAACTCATTCCATAACGAGCCTGTAGAGCGAGAGGACATTTCATTGTTATTCTCGGCGACCCTCAGCATCAAGTCGGCTTCAAAATGCCGTCTCCAGCAATCGAATGCATAATGTATGTGATGTTTACTCGGAAGGCCGTCCCGATGTCGGTCGCCGAAACATGTGAATGCACGGCCCGGCCCGGCCCGGAGCATTTTAACATGTCGTCCCTGTGTGAAACGTGACGAAAATACACCCGTCACGCCGGTGCAGCCGGCACTAATACGACGAAAAATGCCGGTTGATGGGCCGACAAAAGCCGCAGGAGCGGTCTCTTTCAAGTGACGGCCAGAAACGAGGCGACAATAGCTGCTGAGGGGAAGTTCAGTTCAAAGTGTCGAGCTCCGACAATAGCTGCTGAGAGGAAGTTCAGTTCAAAGTGTCGAGCTCCGACAATAGCTGATGAGGGGAAGTTCAGTTCAAAGTGTCGAGCTCCGACAATAGCTGCTGAGGGGAAGTTCAGTTCAAGTGCCGAGCTCCGACAATAGATGCTGAGGGGAAGTTCAGTTCAAAGTGCCGAGCTTCGACAATAGCTGCTGAGGGGAAGTTCATTTCTCAAAGTTCAGCCGAGAGCTCTCCACAGCTGGCTGGAAGTGGCGTGATATTGGCATATTACCAGTAAATGCCCTTACTGGGTCGGGCACCGAACCGTTTTTAAACCTTATTTTATCAATATGAAAGAACACTTAATTAACACTAACACTTAGAACACTTAAAGGGAAATAATGACCTTTTGGTTTATTTTTCTACATTATATTATGGCACGTGTAAGGTATTAAATTGATCGAGTCTCAACTTGAAAGTGAAATAACAGCCTTTCTATTTACATTTTGGGAAATAAAAACAAAGGTAAATATAATTTTTCGAAATTTATGATCGGTGTTGTTCTCCCCTACATGGAAGCGCGACACGCTTTTGTTTCAATTTGTGTAAATGGAATAGTTCATGACCTTGACAGTTTTCTTGAAATTTGTCTATACGGGGTATTTTGAGCTGGAAAAAAAACGAATATGGTATTTGTTTGGACAATGGATGAATATCCGTCAAAAAATGAGCATGTTTCTATTTTCTCCTTCATGGCCTCGAAGACCTTCATGGCATTATATGACGTCATGCATATGGCAGCTCAGCATGGGCGTCGCCACCACTACGGACAGTACAGACAGTGTCCGTACAAGTTGGCGAACCTCCAAAAACTTGTATGAACTGTCCGTACAAGTTTTCAGAACCATTTGAAGGTGCAGAATGATAAATATCGATATCTATTACCTGAAATGTTTATATTCTAATTATCTTCAGATAGACTATTTGTGACGAATCGTGACGACAAAGTGCCGAAAAGCCGAATTAATGGAATTTATTGCTCAACATAAAAAACGTCTTATCCAACTTCCCATCCCTCCCCAACTTGGAACTTCTTATTAACAACTTGAACTTCTTATCCCTCCCCAACTTGAACGCAAATTATTTAAATGACCAGTTGGAATGAAATGTAACCATTTTTCGTCTGGAGTTCGGAATAGGAGTATGTGCAAAAATGGCAAGAGGCATTGACACTATGCGCAAAGAGGCATTGCAATTTTGCCCTTGCCATTGCTAAAAGTTTAGCCGTATTAGTGAGCGGTGCTTGATATGAAAGCGGATACCAAAAGTTTGGGGACGATATTGGCGGTAGTTTATAAGATATTGTGAAATACGCGAGAGAAAAACAATACTCTCGTGTTAGTCACTAGTCCAGTAACATAAATGGTCAGGCCGTAATTTTACTGAACTGTATTTGGCTTCCTCCTGGCGCTGACAACGCTGATGCACGCGCGTTTTATTTTACATTGATCCAAACACAGTGTATTAGGTCTAACCCGCGCCATGCTGGGGAGGAGGCGTTTGGATGTGCCTCCTGAAATTTTTGGGAATGCAAGACACAAACGGGAAAGCTAGAGACGTGCTAGCTAGAGACGTGTGACTGATACCACAGTGTTTATCTCGTCGAGATACGCCTCCCCATATGCAACATGACCAACCTGGGTTACCAAATGACCTTGACCTGAGGTCATATTTTTAACTTGACCCGATCTGGTCACCATAAGTATGGTTCGGATCGTCTTGACGGGTCAGACACGATGGTGTTAAAATTATTGCCCTATCTTTATCAGGAAAAAGTTATGCACGAACAATTTTTGGGAAGAAAATGTCAACATGACCTTTGGTTACATCTAGAGCCTAAACTATTGACCTTATATAAAATGTGAGGCCACCTAAGCGATAACATTTTTCAAGAGCTTTCGAATGCGTTTCTCCGATTGTTCCAAGCTGCTATAGTGTCCGAGATATTCGGGGTGTTTCTGGAGCGAAGTCCTAAACTTGGAAAATTTGACCTTCGATGGCCTCTGGTGATCTCAATATTGACCTGAGCGAAAATGTCACAAGCGTAGGAGCAAGGGGGCCGGGAGGCCATCGCCGCCCCACTTTTTCGGCTATTTTTTCCCTACAAATATTTTGCTAAATTATCCAGATAAACCACACAAAAAAAAAACTATTTTTATCTCGAAATTAATATATTTCGATAACATAGACACACATTTTCAGTATAGATTGCGAAAGTGGCGCAAAATCCGAAAATGGCGTATGTTGTTAGGATATTGTGTGCTTCGGGGGAGCAATCTGGCACATTGATAAGGCATTTGCTTCCCATATCCCTCAGAACAGGGTGAGAGTTCCATCGACATGGCCTTCAAAACTGCTATCGCAGCGCTAAAAATAATATTATGAAAGTGACTGGTTTCATTTAACTCTCGCCCTGACATTTAACTCTCGCCCTGGGGGGAGGGGGAGGGGCAGGGGGGGGGGGCTGACAGCCCCCTGAGGGTTTACTTGAATAACTTCTTACACATACGGCGTGCCATCTTGCTGAAATTTTCAGTAGCTGAGTTTACAACAATTATACGTATCTTGTTAAAATTTTAAGTGTATACGACTATTAGATCGTGACTTATGACCTTTTCGTCAAGGTCATG
The DNA here is from genome assembly GCA_036785665.1 of Chirona hameri. Lineage (NCBI taxonomy): Eukaryota > Metazoa > Arthropoda > Thecostraca > Balanomorpha > Balanidae > Chirona > Chirona hameri. The sequence goes on along the minus strand of JAXIVJ010003208.1, from coordinate 91,956 downwards.
TCAGACACCAAAGGGCTATTGACCTGACCCCAAAGGTCACCAGTTGACCTAGATGCTAAAAATGGATTGTCGTTGGATTGTGCCAATCCAATGCCTTTGGATTGTCCTTATGACAGGCAACACGTTACTGTTTACGGTGTCTCTCTATCTCTCTCCGTTCGGAAGTTATACTAAGCGTCCTGTACATGTGCTGTAATGCAAAACGCATACGCATATAAATTCTCATCTATGGTGACGATTTCCGGTACCTGTCACCTAAGATGTCATTTTTTGTATTGTGCTCAAACCAAAAATCGATATATTTCCAGATAGCTGATACAACGACCAACATGTTGACGGTGACCAAACCGTTTTATCGCTATTTGCTATTTTTGGACGTGGTCGATCTTAGGTCATTCACTTGACCTGGAAGGTCACCCGTTGACCTGAAACCTAAAAATTGCATAGATACAGATACAGATTCAGACTTTTATTAAGGTCGTCCACATGTGCCTGTGGCTATTATAACCTCTCGTCATAAGTTAAAAACACAGGAAACATGGTCAGAAAAAGCATACAATAAAATCACACAAGTAAAAACAAGAATAAAAAACACTGATACACGCAAACACATACACACACCCATACAATCAGTCAACTAAAACCCGCCGACATGACGGTGAGAATCGCCGCGTCGGTCAGTCCGGTGCCCGCGGAGCGGCAGCGAGATGTCGCCGCACCTGGCGACGAAACAGCGGCACGGGCAGGGCCTCGGCTAAGGAATTCTCACTGGGGGGGGGGGGGAAATTACAAAAAACATACTGCTAAGGCATATGGTTAAGCGCAGGCACGTAGCCAGGATTTTTATCAGGGGGGGGGGGGCACGTCAGTAGTAGAATAATATTTCGCTCCTCAGCCAAATGTTGTTGACCGGGGGTATGGTCGTGCCCCCTTTTTCCGATGTACCTTATTAAGCGTACCTATTAATAAGTACTGATATATTTTAAGTGTGATAATGCCAAACAGAAGTGTAAAACAAATAGAATAGCAGAATAATAGAATAATGAAGCTAAATACAAATTATAAATTTAAACACGCCCATCATCGAAGGTCCACACCTGTGATGTCGATTTTTTGTTTACGATGTGGGGGACCGAACAGGAACGGAGCGAAGGGGTTCACCGGCGCCAGAGCTTTACCAATACAACTAAATCAGTCGAACATTAACACATTTCCTGAAGGAAGATCTAAGCAGTTTATACAAAGGAGAATGTGTTTAAAGCAGTTCTTAACCCGCGACCTGCCGGTGCTCGGCGCCAGCTTAGTCGTGCTGGGGGAGGAATTTGACGCCCCCACCCCGGAACTCGGCTCCAATTTGTGAATTTTGCCTAATCCCCATTAGGCAAAATCCACAAATACCGTTAGATAGCTCGTTTAAATTCGTGTCGAAATTATCACATCGCTCAGTCAAACACTATGGCTGTGGCTCGACCACAAACTTATATGGAGGTGGGGCCACTTGAAGTGACCTGGTGACCTCACCTGAGATGACCCTAGTCAAAATGTTTACTTAAGGTGCGCAATTCATGTTGAAACAGCTGTGCCAGAAACGGTGGTGCTGCACGCGGCCAATTCTCGAGAAAAAAATAGGGGGCGTCCCAACCCAACTTCCCCCTAAAACGTCCCAACCTCGGCTCGGCACGACACGACTTTGTTTGTAAAAGCACAGTCAGACGAGTTTTGAGACAGTTATTCAAAACGACGTTTTTGGACGTTCTGGTTGCGCCAATGGGTCAAGGGCTCAATTGAGCCAACATATCCCTTACACAATAAAACCCAAAACATTAGTTAAGCATTTTGTGAGACGTTTCATTTTCGACTCAAAAACTATTTCATTAATAAAATATCTCACCTGCAATTATTAGTAACTCCTCATCAAATTATTGTATTAATCAGTGCAGATCCAACCCATGCAACCCTTGCAATGGAAAATGGTATCCCTTGGAATGGAAAACGAGGCACCAAAACTAAGACTAGTTTTTACCTGGTTGTTGCCGTTGATTGCTGATTATGGTTGTTGCCGTTGATTGCTGATTTCTGTATAACTCATCTCACATATTTCGGTTAGACGTTAATAACTGAAATAATTGTTATTCGTTTTGAACGTTTTTTTAACTTTCGAATGATGCTCATACCACATAAACGTGACATATTGCTTTCGAAACGAAATACATGAAACTCGGGCCATCGTCCTACCAAGCATCGGGCTGATATCGGTTTAACGTCGGCATGTTTTCGAGAGAGCCATTCATCATCGGTCGTGTCGGCCAAATGCTGGCACACAGCCTTCAATTTATTCGTCAGATATGCGGTGAAATCGGTTATTCAATCAAAATATGGCTGTGGGGGCCAAGGGCGCCTGGGGGGGGGGGGGGGGGGGCGAGAGCCATCTCAGAGGAGACAAACAGCTAAAACTGTACGAAGAAGAGAAATATTGCTTCGCCGATATTCCCCCGGTTTCGTCGTGTGATGTGATGAAGGTGGTTTTGGGTAGTCTATGTTCCTAGAACCAACGAATTCATCAGAAGCTTGGTTTTCCACAGATCACCGTGGCTGAAACCATGGTATATGTGTAAAATGCCTGATCTAAGTCCAGACACAAGGGAGAACCCAAAACGGCAAAAACAGTTGTTTTGGCGGCGAAATCCGCAAAACGTATCAAACAATAAAAGAAACTCATCGGAGTTTGCTTCTTTATGGATGAATGGATGATTTAATCAACTTTCTTTCGTAAAGGATTTTCTTTAAAGGAAAGGATTCTCGTAAAGGATTTAAAGGCTTTTTAATTAGAAAATACGCCATTTTTTATGATTTCAGGCGGTTTGGGGGCTTTGGCCTTTGACCGCCTTGGATCCGCTATTGGCCAGAAAGCATTGAGGGAGCCAAAAGTATCTTTGGGGATCAAACTCAAAATATTGAGGCGCCGAGGGCCACCCCAAACGTATATAAATTGACACCTGTGGTCCACGCCAATTTCGAACCGCCGCGACGAGGGACGGGTATCCGTCCTAAAGATCTCAAAGCTACGCTAGGTAGCTGTAAACAGTGTTGTATTAGTTTTAAGTTAAAAGCATGCTTCAGTGACGCTTTTATCTACTTTACAGACCGTATGCAATCGTATGTTACCTACGAATTTTGCTCTCACTAGGGGGTAAAATTTGTTCACTGGGGAGGGAGCTAGCAGTCACTGTGGGGGCATCCCCCATTAACCCTATTCCCTGCGGGGCCAGATTCTGCCCCTCCCGGTGGTTTTTCACTTGCTGCTTCTGAACCGTTAGGCGTCCTGAAACTTTGTGAATTTTCCCAAAATTGAATGGCGCATGGTGTGTCAAAATTAAAAAAAAAATCGGTCCAGCAGAGGCGGTTCCATGCTCTTGTTTTGGGGAGGGTGTTACGAATGCGGTTTTGCGGCGCATACTTCTTTCGTAGTTTGCAGTGCAATAAATGGGTCAGAAACAATTTCAATACAATATGCATCATAGATACTGGGATTGTACATATTTTTGGGGCAGAGGCGCACTCAGGATAATACAATGGGAGGCGATACCCTCCCTCATATTAGGTCCAACTTTAAATTAGTAAGATGATAAAAGCGTTACGCGCATGGTGCCCCCCATATTTTTTTCCTGGATCTGCCTATGCGCAATATATCAAATTTAACAAATTACAGTATAGAATGCCCACATGTGACGTTCTTGTCGTCCTAAACAATCACGAACAGCACATATTTTTCCTTCTTCAGAAAATCCCCCCCCCCATTTTACATTCCCTGAATACGCCTATGATTTTTATTTTGTTTTTCGTCTTTTGATATATTACAGACCAGTACATTTGAAGCTCAAAAACGTTTGGGGCATGAAAATTGGTCGAGCCACATAGCCGCAATGACCTTTCAAAAAACACCCAAAGTTTTCGGATTTTTTTTGCCCCCTGGCCCCCCCATTTTTGAACAAAACAAAAATGTTGGGGTCCAAAAAGAGAGATCTTGTCATGACGAATCGAATGGCGTTTTCCCCATTGAAATCGACCGAGCGGTTCTCGAGATCTCTTGGGGGGGGGGGGGGCAGAATCTGCCCCCCCCGCAGGTTAACGTAATTCTGGGCGCCCGCAGGGAATAGGGTCAACATGCTATCCGACCCTATTCCCTCCAGGCAAAACGCCGCCGTCCCATCTCCGTGCGTGACCGGGGAACAAGTAACATGTGGTCCTGTCGCGTGGCCCGCTCGGTAGCGCGGGCCTCCGCCATAGTGGACAGACTCGCAACCAGCTGTTCAGGCTCGCCGCAGCAACGCACCTTGTGCGTGAGGCACAGTGTGTGGTAAGTGGCCATGCCCTCCGCTCCGAGCCACCCCAGCCTCCCCAGCAGGTCCGATACATGGTCGTACTACTTCCGTCGGCCAAAAAGTACTCTAGCAGCAAAGTTTATGATTTTCTGAAGCCGACAGAAGTTTCCCTTCTTGCCGGTATCGTATACCGAGATACAGTACCGGATCTGCGAGAATACCAGGGCGTTGATCAGCGCGGAGAGCACGGCCGTTGGCAGGTGCCCCCTCAGATGCGATAGACCAGTCAAAACTCCGAAGCAGCGCTGTGTTACGGTAGAGACATGGCGGTCCCAGCATAACGAGCGGTCAAAGGTGAGACCTAGGTTTTGGCTTCTGAAATGGGGATTCAATCCTGATCGCGGAATTTTACTTTGATGTCGTGTACAGGTGTCACTGCAAAAGTAATGGTAGGTACTACTGTAGATGGGTAAAACTAGCAGCGTTTCATAACAACAATAGATATCCCTGACAAAAATAGCGGTACATCTCCGTCCAACACATAGGCAGCTCTCTGTCACTGTTCACTATTCTACGCCTTCAAATAAAATCATAATATTCGAAAAACCTGATCCTCTCCCCACTTGAGTGCACTGATGCATATCGACCCTGATACCGCCTCTGATCGGAGAGTTGTAAGCCCACGCCGTAGTAGCTCGCATTTAGACGACGCTGTCCGTTTAGAAGCCATATTCAAATACACATGGGCCTTATTTTTTACAGATGTCAACATCAAACTCGAATATCTTTTTGATTAAATTATTGTGGTTGTTTTAACTGCTACCATACTTAATTTCAATGCCAAGCCTTAAAATGGCTATCTCAACTCAAATATAATGTTAAGGTGGGATAGTCCCTTTAAGCATTGAGCCCCACCGGGATTTCACATTGGTGGTACGATTAAATGACTATTACAACGCAACTGATCCTTAGCTCGAAGGAAACACGTTCACGACCATTTCTTTTCAAAGTCTTCAACACGGTGAGATTTTCTCCCCCGCGTCCTGCCTGCAGTCGCGTCCCGCAGCTAACCAAGCCGACATCTCAAACCGAGGCACAAAAACCGCGTGGCCGACCACCGCCGACGCCGCGTCCGCCGGCCTCGATTTTCGTCCCATTTTTGCCTGTGCGGCGAACGGCCGTCTCGGTAGTCTGGTTCGACTAGATTTGTGCGGTGACGTCTTCTCTGCCGCCGGCGGCGCCGCCCTGCTCTGTTCCGCCCTGCTCTGTTCCGCCCTGCTCTGTTCCGCCCTGCTCTACTCCGCCCTGCTCTGTTCCGCCCTGCTCTACTCCGCCCTGCTCTGCGCCGCTCTGCTCTGTTCCGCTCTGCTCTGTTCCGCCCTGCTCTACTCCGCCCTGCTCTGTTCCGCCCTGCTCTGCTCCGCCCTGCTCTGTTCCGCTCTGCTCTGTTCCGCCCTGCTCTGTTCCGCCCTGCTTTGTTCCGCCCTGCTCTGTTCCGCCCTGCTCTACTCCGCCCTGCTCTGTTCCGCCCTGCTCTGTTCCGCCCTGCTCTGTTCCGCTCTGCTCTGTTCCGCCCTGCTCTGTTCCGCCCTGCTCTACTCCGCCCTGCTCTGTTCCGCTCTGCTCTGTTCCGCTCTGCTCTGTTCCGCCCTGCTCTGTTCCGCCCTGCTCTGTTCCGCCCTGCTCTACTCCGCCCTGCTCTGTTCCGCCCTGCTCTACTCCGCCCTGCTCTGTTCCGCCCTGCTCTGTTCCGCCCTGCTCTGTTCCGCCCTGCTATACTCTGCCCTGCTCTGTTCCGCCCTGCTCTGTTCCGCTCTGCTCTGTTCCGCTCTGCTCTGTTCCGCTCTGCTCTGTTCCGCCCTGCTCTGTTCCGCTCTGCTCTGTTCCGCTCTGCTCTGTTCCGCTCTGCTCTGTTCCGTCCTGCTCTGTTCCGCCCTGCTCTGTTCCGCCCTGCTCTACTCCGCCCTGCTCTGTTCCGCCCTGCTCTACTCCGTCCTGCTCTGTTCCGCCCTGCTCTGTTCCGCTCTGCTCTGTTCCGCTCTGCTCTGTTCCGCCCTGCTCTGTTCCGCCCTGCTCTGTTCCGCCCTGCTCTGTTCCGCTCTGCTCTGTTCCGCTCTGCTCTGTTCCGCCCTGCTCTGTTCCGCCCTGCTCTACTCCGCCCTGCTCTACTCCGCCCTGCTCTGTTCCGCCCTGCTCTACTCCGCCCTGCTCTGTTCCGCTCTGCTCTGTTCCGCTCTGCTCTGTTCCGCCCTGCTCTGCTCCGCCCTGCTCTGTTCCGCCCTGCTCTGTTCCGCCCTGCTCTACTCCGCCCTGCTCTGTTCCGCCCTGCTCTGTTCCGCCCTGCTCTGTTCCGCCCTGCTCTGCGCCGCTCTGCTCTGTTCCGCCCTGCTCTGTTCCGCCCACCGACCGTGTAGCCCCGGGCCGCCCGGACACCACGACGCCGGAGGCGAAATTGGGCCCAGATTGTGGAGATTGCCGAGACTGTCGACGATGTATTTCAAGGAGAAACGAGTGGTTCCATTCGGTCTCCGATTGCCGCGAGAATTGGTTTTTAGTCACGAGCTTGGGGTTCGTTTTTAGATACGCTCTACCAAATACGGTAAAGAATAGGAGTCTGGAACGTATTTAAGTCTGAATTCTTGCCAGAAAAAAAAATCCATCGATAATTGTCCGAATAAGAGGCCCAAAACTCAGCGTCAACACACAATATCAGAGAGAGTGAGAGAGTGAGCACCGGATTTGAAGCGAGACACGGCATGTTTCGTGCTGACTGACGGTCCGGTCCGGTCCGGTGCTGACTGACGGTCCGGTCCGGTCCGGGCTGACTGACGAGCGGGCATGTTTCGTGCTGGTCCGGGCTGACCGACGAGCGGGCATGTCGGACATGTAGGTTTGGTCACAGGTATGTATTCCGTGTGCGACCGAATGCGCTTATTGTACCAGAAAAACGCCCTTATTGGGTAGGCAACCGAACGGGCGGTTCTTTAGCGTTATTTCCCAAGGAGCACTTAAAAGCTTTGTTTTAAGTAAAAAAAGGACAGCCAAATTGCTTATCGGCTGTGCTGGCTACAGTTCGTGTTGCGCTGTTCCCATGAAGGCGCCGTGCCAGGGCACATCCAGCGCAAGCACAAGCACATACATGATGCCTTTTCCTGATGCCATGATGCCTCTTTGCTATTTCCTAAGTCTGCATTTTCAAAGGTGACAAATATTTGTTTTGCATGGATGTTTAGCTTGACCAACGGCACGCCCTGATGTGTCGACCCCCGTCGTCGTCCTTGGCCGGCCGCAGGTGGTCACGTGACCGGGCGGGTCAGCCGGGACCGTCCGAGCGCGAGACCGGTGGGCCGTGGCCGCAAGTTGTGCAACCACCAGTCATGATAACCGAAGGTATAAAATAACAAATCAGCAGCTCTGGTACGCAACAAAATACGAGTGGAAAAATAGAGTCGACTGCTAAATTACAACCAAAAACGAGTCAGTTGAACTTAAAGGGAGTGTGTACTGTTTTGAACCGTCAAAATTATTTTTCCTACGATAAGTAGCTATTGTTGTGATGGTTGGATACAACGAAATTTACATCTGGAACCCCTTTAGTTTAATTTTACTTATATTGTTTTTGCTTATTTTTCGTTTCGATATCGAAAAAAACGATCCCCACTACGGTGAAGGTAATCAGAGGTAACAAATTGTTACGTGAACGACGCACCTAAGACAAAATTCAGTCCGATCGTTCCGCCCAGGCCACGGTAGATAAAATACGCTCCGCCTATTCAATACGTGCGCTTGCGTGGGTTTGGGTTTGGGTTATATATATTGCCTTGGGTTTGGGGTTGGTGCTGGTGGTTGCAGTTTATCTGGGATGGTATAGCTCCTGTTGTATCAAAAGTAATGATTTGGTAAATACTAAAGTGAGATATTGACCTCTTTGACGACTACAGAAAGCTGTGTAAGTTTATTGAAAACTGTAAAAGGCCGATTTAGATACATTTTAATTCAGTGTCCTAGCATTGGGAAATTTGGGTGGAAAATGACACACTATGGATACTATTTTTCCACTCTTTTTCCTTAGTTTTACTGTAAATTTTCCACTACTTATTTGAAAATGTATTGGATAATTGGAAACCTGATACTGATTTATGGATGTAATGATAGGGACAGCGCATGTGGATGGAAAGCCAGGTAAGAATTGGCATAGGTAATAACTCATTTTGGTGAGCAGGTAATTGGGCGATAAAGCCTGGTACATATGCTTTTTGGTTTAATTTTCCACTCTTTATACTTATTTTTAGTCAGAATTTTCCACTCCGGACCCCAGCTCCAAAGCAATTCTAGGACCCTGTTTTAATTCCACGTTTCTTATTGTTGTGGTAGGTACTAGGTAGGTACCTACCACCTACGTGCAGTTAATACCTATTTCAATTTATAATAAGTAAGACATCAATACATGCTACACCTACCTTTGTTAAAAATATCAATTGTGTGAACAAAATTTAATTATACTTTTATGAGAATGGGAATTAGTTACCAGATATTTGCTGCAAGTTGGTACCTAAAGCACTGTAGGGATGGTAAAAGCCCAATCTTCAGACATGTCTTACCTCAGGCTTGTCATGCTATCAGAGTATAGGGGCTACTGGCGCACAGTGTGTCTGTATTGTTAACATTCTGATGGCATAACAAGTCCAAGGTTATGATGTGTCCGAGGTTACAGCAGTTCACCCTACCAACAGCTACCAATGGTGTTAGCCTGTGTCCATGGTATCAGCTAAAAAGTGATGAGTGTTTTCAACTTTAAAAGGCAAATAAGTTCAGTGAGGAACATGTGTGATTTATGTTAATGGATTTACACATACCTAAATTGGCAATGTAAATGTAAGTTATTTTCAATATAAATTGTCAATACAAGACAATAATGGAAAATCTTATATTTTTGCTGTACAATGTTTTAATGACCACACATATGTAGGTATGTTTCCATATTGATTTGACATACATTCAACATATACATTTAATACTTATACTTACTTATGCTTATAAACATGCATAATTTAGAAAGGCCACTTGGCCTCACTGATCCAAACGATACCGAGCTCCTTAGCGAGAGTCTCTTCCTCAGTCGTTTATATATTTAAATGTTGATATAACTTAAATGTCATATATATATTTAAATGTTGAATCAAATGTGAATCAATTAACATATATATTGTTTATTCTTTGAATCTGAAAAAATGATCGATTCTAAAAAATCCATGAATCAAATGGTGATTTGATAATTCAGGTCCCAACGATGAAATGAATTGTGATTGAATCGTTAAAAAGTTGAATCAATAACCAGTCTGCTTATATTGACAATAAATATTGTCAATACAAGATGGCATACAATCACAATACTCCACCACCTGTTCAATACATGTAGGCACATATTGCACAAGTTTGGGGTGATGGCCGCAATGGCCTTGGCTGCAGTGGTAATGGTATCATAGAGCTGTGGTTGTATAAACAAAATATAAGCAGTGAGGAAAGATGACTCTTGGATGACTAACTAAGAAGAGGAGTGCAAGTTTATGGAAAGCCCTAAAGCTGGTAACGCTGATTTAGATGCATTTCAACAGCATGTGTCTATGGTCTTTTTATTGCAATAGGTGGGCACTTACATGAAGTGAATATTACAAAAAAATGGACATCTTCAATATATAATTTAATATAATTGGCATTGGAATGGGAGGGGGCGATTTTCCCCATTTCTGGTGATTTTTTTTTTTGTATTTCAACAATGGTGTACTTTCCTCGTTTAAGACACCAGTAGCAAAGAACAATGTTACTGTGTTTTTTTAGGGATATTTCTTTCTTCATTCTCCATTGTGGTGGGTTGCTATTATTGTCACAGAACAGTGCCAATCTTATATTGTGTTCAGTATTCACTGCCTTCAGGCTTCCTTGTTGTGTTGTTGTCTGCGTCGGTTGTTCCGTAACTCGCTGGCGGGAGGGCGTACTGAGAAGCTGTAATGAAACATCGGTGGTAGCGGCGGTGGCTCGCTTTACGGCGGCGGTGACTCGCCCAGCCGGGAATGTCACGACAACCGGGCGAGTCTTTGTTTATCGTTCAAAATGATTGTTACGATGAATACATGGTTTTACGCAGCCTTTACGCCTTTACCATTAATGCAAATTACAAGCTTCATTAAATAATGCTTACAATCAAACATGAATGGTTTTCTGAATAAATGGCTTCATGAATCGTTTCTTTTCTATTTTATAATTTGTAGTACCACCACATGTAGCGCCAACGTCCCGTTCGATTGACTGTCTAGTAGGACATCACATATCAGCGTCACAGCTCGGCTACAGCGGTCTTAGAACTAGACCAGAGGCACAGTCACTCTCACACAGTCAGTCCTGGTGCAAACACCGAGAAAAACAATGCTTACTTGTTCTGGCTGTATTATGAAACACAACAAAGTCAACAGATGAGCCAATCGTACATTTTAAAGTAAAAGCAATAGCAACGTAACAATAGCAATACCAAACATGACAAATTCCATTGTCCACGGCAAATGATGTCACCATTTCACCTTTCCTCCGCACCTTAGAAATGTACAACAAACAAACAAGTACTCCATGTTAACATCAACTGTGCGATATAAGTCAGAGCAGTGTCCCAAAATTTGTAGATTTGGGTGGGAAATGGCACCCAAATGTGAATAATTTTCCACTCTCACTCCCCACTTTAGGAGTGAATTTTCCACTCCCAAATTATGAATTGTGATATTGATTCTGACATCAATATTGACTAAAAACACCTACATGATTTCAACAAAACTACTGCTTTTCATATTCAATTTTGGGACACTGAGTCAGAGGCCAGAAGTTGTGCCTAACTACAGCCACATACTGAGGTCAGGTCAGAAGTCAGACAGTAACCGTGTATGCCTGCAGGTCATATAGACATACAGACACAGGACAGGTCAGATGTGATGCCAGAGGTCAGACCAGCGGTCAGACAGCAGTCGCGTCTCCTACCAGGTGACGTACAGACAGAGGTCAGGCCAGATGTCAAACAGCGTCTCGCTGCAGGTCACGCACAGAGTGAGGTCAGGTCAGATGACATGTCAGAGGTCGGGTCAGATGTCATGTCAGCGATCGGGTCAGATGTCATGGCAGAGGTCGGGTCAGATGTCATGTCAGAGGTCGGGTCAGATGTTATGTCAGAGGTCGGGTCAGAAGTCAGGTAAGAGGTCAACCTGGAGGTCAGGACAAATATCAGGCCAGAGATCATGCAGCAGCTGTGTCTCCCAGCAGGGCACACACTGAGGCAAGGGCGCCGCCACACAATTTTGCAAGGGGGGAGGGGGGGGGGGGGCAGCCAGGTGTCCCCCCTCCCTAGCCCACTATCATAGGGCTAATATACAAATCATGCTAATCGGGTCAGAAGCCAAGCCAGAGGTCGGGTCAGAATCCAAGCCGGAGGTCAGGTCAGAGGTCAGGCAGCAGCCGTGTCTCCAAGCAGGGCACACACTGAGGCAAGGGTGCCGCCACACAATTTTTAAACGGGGGGCAGCCAGGTGTCCCCAAGGGTGGGAACAATGTTGAATCTGCTACATTCTAAGAATGTACCAGCTGTATCTGCTACATCAATTTCCAGAGTACCTATGCACATGCGTAACTTTATATACTTTTGGGGTTGTAGCTACAACTGCATCCTCAAAAACTACAACCCCAATCATTAATATTACAACCCCAACATTGCCAGTGAATGCCTACCCAAGTAAATAAATACAGTAAATGATACGCAAAACTAAAGGATTTTTCACCAAAGGAATTTTCAATAACAATCATAACAAAACAATTAATAAATATATGAACACAGAAAAGGACAAACTTTAAAATGTTAGTAAAGTGTGTCATAAAATAACATTTAAAATCCAACAATAGGTAGTCCAACATGTTATCCCAAAATTACTGAGAAAGACTATTTAGGTACCCAGGGGTGTAGGGTCATATTCAGTTGGGTCATAAACACTATACAACAACACTACCTACTGACAAACGGGTAACATTTTTGTCAATTTCAGACACCCACAAAATGACAATCTATAGGTGTTAACATAAAAACATGAGCAAAACAAGATTGAGTGCAGCATATTTTACATTGGGCTTAGTTCTGGATAGGTCACACATTTAACATTAGAGTGCACCCTTACGCGGTTGGCAATAGTTATATTACATTTTGAGCTAAAATATGCTGGTGAAATTGACACTTAATGACGAACTTGAACAATATTATACATATTTTGGTGTGTGAAAGACGTGAAGGCATACCAATCATCCTGAGCTGGAAAAAGACCACAAATAATCATAGACCCAAATCATGAGTTTAAATTTAGGATTAATTTACCACAACCTTCAATGTTTAGCCAGACAAACATTATTTTCACAAGATATACCTGGCCATGGTGTTGAAAAGTAGAAGGCCACATCAGTAAAAGTCATTTTAAAAGAGAATAGCCTAATCCAACATCAATCAAACAAAAACGCATGTGAAAACAGCATAAATATTGAAAGCAATATACAAGGGCAAAATAAATGTACATATTTGACATAGCTGCGTCATATTTGTCTCTTTTATTCAGCTACGTCAAATTAGCAGTAGATTGATATTGCTCAGTAGTATCAATCTATTGGGCAATCTAAAATTTGAGGCACGTAGCCTCAGAATTTCCTGAAACTTGGCAGGTACGTCCTCCTTGCCACGCTGAACACGAAAAACGTAAGATTAGCCTGGAACACGGGGTACTTTCAGAGTTATAGATTTGTTTAAGTTTTGAATGTTTTTTAATCCTTTATAATAATCCTTTATTTTGAAACGACTGCGCAGGAATTGTAAGCTTTCCGCGTCAAGTTAGCCAGATATTCAACTAACAGACATTCAAAACTGAAAACGTTATAACTTTAAACGTTATAACTTTAAAAGTAGCCCGTATTCCAGGATAATTTTACGTTTTTCGTGTTTAGCGTGGCAAGGAGGACCTACCTGTCAAGTTTCAGGCAATTTTGAGGCGACGGGCCTCAAAATTATAGATAGGGCAATATCAATCAGCTGCTAATTTTACGTACGTCTTTTATTATTCCTAAAAGGCAGGGTATTAACCCTCGCCCTACGGGGGGGGGGGGGGCTGACAGAACCCTGAGGGTTTTCTTGAATAACTTTTTACACATGCAATGCATCTTGCTGAAATTTTTGGTAGTTGAGTTTTACAACAATTATACGTAGGCTGTAAAACTTTAATTGAAATTGGTTGAGTAGTTTTGGAGATAATCATGTTTTGATGACGTCATGTTGGTAAAAAATGATAAATATTTGCAAAATCGTAGAAAACAGAGTTTTGAAACAAATTGCAAACGCAATTCACCAAAGATACAAAATAGCATTCTCTTTAAAATGGCGATCTCGGATTTTCAAATTTTTTGGGGTTTTGACCCCTAATTGTTTTTTTTTTAAATCCCCACAAAATCAAAATTTTCAAAGATATTAGAAAAACCGGAATTCATGTGAGAGTACTGAGTATGGACAATACCCATACCAAATTTCAAAGCAATATCTTCATTTTTGACTGAGTGATAGCTCTCTAAGTGTAAGAAACTGATGACGTCATTTTTTAAAATAATGTTTTTTACTTTTTTTGACAAGATACGAACAAATAATTACCTTTTTTGTATTTATGAGCCAAAACTGGTCTAGGAACATACCTTTTTATTTACATTTATCAATTTCTAATTTTGAGGTTTTCTGCATGGCAAAATCTCTGTTCTGGACGTGGTAAGTCCGAGGTCATTCACTTGACCTGGAAGTTCACCCGTTGACCTGAAACCTAAAATTCGCATACTGTTAGATTCCTCTCATGACAGGCAACATGCTGGTTCTTACCGCATTGCTCAAAGTTACTTGGTTTGGAAGTTAACAGGGGGGTTTGTCAGACCCCCGTAGGGCGAAAGTGAAAAAAGCTCCCGTAGGGAGAGGATTAATCCATCACCGAAATGACCACTTTCTCATTGACTTCCATGTTAAAGCATCACCATTTATTTCTCAAGCTTTTATCCTAACCTAACCTAACCTCACCTCACCTCACCTCACCTCACCTAACCTAAACCTTGGAGCCAGTTTACATATTTTTAAAGAAGTCCATCGGCCGAAGCCCGAAATCCTCAATATATTGTGACGTTTTGGTGATTTTAAGTCATTTACGGTGATAAAGTTAGTTATTCGGTGATGGGATTAATGTATTGCCTTACTAAAATAATGCTGTTTGGTTCTCGCCTAATTTGTTTGCCTTGTGCATGGGTGGATAATCCTATAGGGCAGCCCCGGCTGCGGCCGGGGCAACCTCAAAGTTGCCTCGGCGGGGCCGGGGCAGCCATTTTTGAGAGACCTTTTTTGCAAGACCTTAGTTATTATTTAAAAAGAATAAAGAAACGCAAATATAATCCCAGCATAAAAATGCATACTTGGTACGACTATCTGTGAAAAATATGGGTAAAATTGCGCTTTCGGTGCGCTTTCGAAATGGGGGGGGGGGGGGGGGAGGGGATAGTCAAAGGAGGCTGAGCCTTGCCAACTTTGCCTTAGTGAACACCTCGGGCAGGTCAGAAAACTTATATTTTTTTGGGAGGCACAGTTGGGGTCGCTATCTCCGGTCTAAAAGAGGCATATTGTCCGATCTAAAGGGGTGCCGCCGGCACTCACGACTCAAGGGGCGCCACCTGCACTCGAGAGTGGCACCTTCGGTGTCCAGACGCCCAGGAGAGGCGCCCTCAATCCTGATTCCCCCCGCATGTCCATGAAGTTAGCGACGGATTCGGATTCGAATTCAGCGTCGAGTAGCGATTCGCTTCACAATGTGGTGACAGGTCAATTGGGGCACGCTGATCACGAAATGGCATGTATTTTGACATTCACGGTAATCTTAGCCGAAGTTATTGTCCGATCGCCAAAATAATGGTCTCATTCGATTACTCGGGTCAGTATATAGCCGTAGCCTTCGCAACCTCACTCGTAGCAAATTACATTGGCCCTCAATTTCAAGATCAATGGCGATTGGATGATATCTTCGGGTCGTTTTGAGTCCTTTGACCTTGAAATTGAGGGTCAAGGTCATTTTCCACGAGTGAGGTTGCAAAGGTTACGGCAGATACTGACCCGAGGAATCTAATGAGACCATTATTTTGGCAATCGGCTTCTAACTTCGGGTCGTTTGAGCCGCCCCGTCATATGGCCTTGAAAATGAGGGTCAATGTCATTTGCCACGAGTGAGTTTGCGAAGGCTGTGGCTAGATATTAACCCGAGGAATCGAATGAGACCATTATTTTGGCGATCGGACAATAACTTCGGGTTATTTGTCCTTTGACCTTGAAAATGAGGGTCAAGGTCATTTGCCTCCAGTGAGGTTTCGAAAGCTGTGCCTAGATATTGGCTCGAGGAATAGAATAATACCATTATTTTGTTTTGCGATCGGACAATAACTTCGGGTCGTTTTGAGCCACCCCGTCCTTTGACCTTGAAGATGATTTTGAAGATGACCTTGAATGTCAAAATGAATGTCATTTGCGTGATCAGCGTGCCCCAATTAAACTGTTCCCACATTTTGAAGCAAATCGCTACTCGACGCTGAATTCGAATCCGATTCCGTCACTAACTTCACGGACCGCCACGTGCCACGTGCCCCCTAGGGCCCCTTGGTTGCGCCCCTGTCCTCGGCCGGGGCAACTTTGAAAACAATTATCCACCCATGGCCTTGTGAGTTGTGGGAAATATCAAATATGTTATAAGTATTTTTATATCTCACTGTAATATATAAAAGGACCGGACCTGGACCATCACCAGGAGGAGGTGCCTTTCTTTCAAGAAATGGCTAGTTGCTGAATCACACCATTTATGTACAACCTTAATATTGATATTGGCTGATTATTGTTGTGTGAGCTACCATGAAGTAGTCTTTGCCTACTTTGACCCAACATGATACTTTCAATTTGTTTAAGATTGCACACCTCGCTGTTGCTAAAATACGTCAGTAATGAGGTAATACAACCTATGTTCATTCTAAGGTGTTAAACTTCAATTTTGCACATACTTCGTTTTTATCATTAGTCGCTTTTACTACCCCCCCCCCCGCCGGTCACCGACCCAATTACAACCCCAACGAAAAACAAAAAGTTCCGCCTCTGTACCTATGTGCATCCAACTTGCTTCCATTTGCAATGCCATTTTGTTTCATACGACGCAGAACAACAGTGATAAATAACTTGACTTTATTTCACAACGAATCACTTGCAACTGGCAGTGCTCTGTGTTTGTAAATATCATACCACAATCAGTGTCCCAAAATGTGTCGTTTTGGGTGGGAAATGACACCCAAATCAGTAGCGTACCCATGATTCACTCCAGGAGGGGGCAATTTTTGTTCAGAAGGGCATAAAGTACCCCCACCAAAAAACTCACCGGAATTGGCCCACTATATTTTTAAAAGGGCATAGTTTCACATTTTTCTCCGAAAAAAACAACAAAAATCATTCATTTTTTACCAAAGGGGCACGTACAGACATTCAGGGGGGGGGGGGGATTGTCCCGTTTGCCCCCCCCCCTTGTGTACGCCCATGACCCAAATATGAATAATTTTTCACTCTCATTTCCCCAAGGCAAAATTAAGGTTTTCTCATGGTGTTTTATTGTCAAGTAGGTGAAACTTCAGTAGCGCACCTCCCCAGTTGACAGTGTTCTTGAAGTCCCTAATAAAAGCTGAGTAATCAGCTGGCAGTATTATTATGACAGACTAAAAAGTGTACCAGTAATACCCAAGCTATGTCACCAAAATAACATAATCAAACCTGACCTAACCTTTACAACAATTACGGACGCAGGGACCTACGTTTGGAACGCTCTGCTCACATTCGCTCGCTGCGGCCTTACAGGCTGTCACCCCCAGACCATCCTGTAGACATATAAGTTTGGTCTACAAGATGGTCGGGGGGGGGGGGGGGGGGAGGGGTCCCAGACATTTTTGGTGGGCAATGGGTGAGCAATGGGGACCTTTGTCCCTTTTTGGTCAAGTCCGCCAGATATTAACACTATTCCTATCTTGTGGCTGATATATAACGGGCAAAATGACCATAAAAATGACAGATTTCCAGCATCACATCAATATTGCAACAAAGGTAAGCAATGGAAAGGTCGCTACCCGCTACACAGGCCAGCAAATCACCTGCTGGAGAAAGTTATACATACATCCCACAATCTTCACTTCTTGACCAGGATATTGAACACCACTGTACGAACAGTTTTCTTGACCGCACCTCATCTTGAGTCTAGAGTATCCTACACCCTTCAGTCGAGGCATCGTTTAACAGATCTAAAACGCGTTTTTTACCAACAAAAACTGAAAACAACCTATGAAACCAAAACGACCTAACTCTCCACGACTCCAAATCGCAATATGAAATGCGGGCTCGCACTAAAAGCTTGAGTTTTCGCAGCAGGTGGCCGCCAGGGATCGCTAGTGAGCCAGGATGTTATTACGTCGTAAGCAAATGATACCAGTTAAATATTTAACGATAAATGTTCATTTATGTATTTATTTATAATAAATAAATAAATATTTAGCAGTACTATTTGCTTGCGACGTCAAAACACCCTGGCTCACTAGCGGTTCCTGGCGACCAACTGCTGCAACACTTCCAGCTTTTAGTGCGAGCTGAAATGCGTCTTTCCCGACGCATCAGTCGAATAGGTAGTGCTGTATGAACAAACCAAAATAGGAGTTGCTCAGAATACAGTTGGGTTGTTTGATTCTTAGTTTCGGTATAACTAGGAAAAACTATTCATAGTTTAGTTTCAACTTTAAATACACAATAAAAAAAAAAAAAAAAAAATAGGTCTAACTAAAAATTATTGTTAACAAATACTTAACAATCATTTATATTGTGTATTTTATTGTTCCATTTAAACAATATTGGTAAGAATAATGTTGTGAAAACAGCTGTAGCAGATACGGTTATTTACACGACTCAGTTTGAAGAAATGGTAATGGCGACAAATGAATCTGCTGCAAAAGGTGCGGAATTGTATCTTAACGAGACCTTCTAAAGCTGCAGTTTTAAATATCACTTGAAATGCTCTTTTCCACCACCCCCATCGTTCTTTAACCCGCGAGTTACTGGGGTATACTTCATAACGCGAGTTACTGGGGGGGGGGGGGGGGGCTATTTTTTGCCCCCCCTCGGATCTCCGGAACTACTGGACCGAATGAAAAAATTCAAACGGCATTCGATAGCCCTGGGAAATTTATCAAGGGAAACATAATTTTGTTGACCTCAGGGTCACCGATGACGTCACAGGTCAGGTCAAGTACAAAATGTTTGACCGTGTCAAAAGGTCTCGATGGATGGAATTGTCGCGCAAAATTGCGATATTAAACGCATAAACTGTCGATAAATCGGTATGATTCGTGTGTCTGACACTTCTAAGTACCTTTCTAAGCTGTTTATGACCTTGGGCCAGGTCAAGGTCATCCGAGGTCACGAGGTCAAACTGCAGATTACTGTCATTAGGCGTTGTAACACATGTTTATGGGTTTGTTTTTCGTCTAGAACGCGTAAAATGACCTTAGAACATTGTTTGTTCAATATAAATAGAAGTAAAAAGCAAACATGGAAATGCGTTTTGTATGCATAGTAATGCTGTGAGAGGTGGTCGTTTTTGTTATTTAAAGGTCATAACTCAGTCATTTGTGAAGATATCGACTTCAAATTTGGTACACATATTCACCACACACGTCTCGATCACATATATTCCGGTTTTTGGATAATGCTGGGTATATTGTCAGTAATTTGATTTAAGACAATTGAGTTTATCTCAAACCTTTGACCTTTGACAGCGTTTTCCGCAAACCATTATTTTGCAACAAAAACCAAAGAACATGACGTCACTCTGACGTCATTCCCGGTTGACCTATCATAACCTCATATTTTTCCTTTTGCCAATATGTGTAGAATTGATGTGAGAGAAGGTACTGCAAGTTTGGTGACGATACCGATGTTCGTTTAGGAGTTATTGCAAAATAACGAGAGGGGGGGGGGGCAAAAAATAGCCCCCCCCAGTAACTCGCGGGTTAACAGTGCGTATTTTCATAAATGCCTTCATTGAAGAATACAAAATCGTTGCTGGACATAATTTATTTTAGTTTAAAGGTTAAAACACATGTCCCAAGCTCAACACGTTTGGCTGATTTTGCTACAACAGGAAGGGCTGTGGGAGCTGATTCTGCTAGGAAACATTTGAATATTTCCCTATTCACTTATAGCGAGGAGGTCACGAAATTGACCCGACCTTAGGTCACCGACATGACACAAATCCGAGATAAACTAATTGTAGGTACCTATGACCTTAATTACCTTATGGAATCCTGTAAGTTTGAAACCAATCGGCCAAAAACTGTGGCTCTGGTATGACCGCAAACTTTTTGGAGGTGGGGTCACGTGACCGGGCCTGGTGACCTGACCTGAGATGAACGAGGTAAGCAAATTCAGACTATGTGGGTAATTGATGCCGAAACAGCAGTGCCAAATTTGGCGGCGCTCCGCGACGCCGTTTTTCGGCTATTCACGAAAAACCGGAGGGGGGGGGGTATCGGTAATAGTTCAGTAATTCACCTTTCCAGTTAATGGTGTTCATGAGGTCCTTAATATAAGAAGAGAGTATTATTACGACAAACAGAAAAGTGTACCAAAGCTATGACGTCACCAAAAACGATACATAATCGAACCTGATCTAACCTTTACAGCAATTACGGTCGCAGGGCCCCACGTTTAGAACGATCCGCTCGTATTTTCTAGCTGCGCTGCGGAACCTACCGGGGGTTGTCGCCCGCCGCCCCCCCTCCCGGACCCCCTAACCATCTAGAAGACAGTCAAAGATAACTCACTTTTCAGTCTGTCGTAATATTACCGTCAGCTGACTAGTCTTCTTCTATTAGGGACCTCAAGAACACCATAAACTGGGGGGGGGGGGGGGCGTAAATTACTGAACCTCTATTCGTTACATTCTTTGTTAACCCTAAAATTAGAAGGAACTCAAACAAACTTTAAATACACAATACAAACCTATGCTGAATCTAAAATAACAATTTTTGAGCTGCAGCGCTAACACTGGCACGTCATTACTCACATTGTCCTTTCATCGGAGAGCACGTCGATGAAGAGCTGCATTGTAGCACAATATAAGTGAATAAATCAATAAAGCCGACACAACACGGCACTGTTGCAGTCAAGTTATCTTGGAAATTTCAATACATACCCTGTCCTGCGCACGGCACTTGAACACTGCGTCCAAACCGCATTACTGAGTAATCAGTAATGAAACGGGCTCGCACTAAAAGCTGGAGTTTTCGCAGCAGTTGACGGCCAGGAACCGCTAGTGAGCCAGGGTGTTATGACGTCTCACCGGCCGGGACCAGTAGTCCCTCCGAGCCATGCACCACCTCCGAGGCGGTCACCGGCCGGGGCCAGTAGTACCTCCGAGCCATGCACCACCTCAGAGGCGGTCACCGGCCGGGGCCAGTAGTACCTCCGAGCCATGAACCACCTCAGAGGCGGTCACCGGCCGGGGCCAGTAGTACCTCCGAGCCATGCACCACCTCAGAGGCGGTCACCGGCCGGGGCCAGTAGTCCCTCCGAGCCATGCACCACCTCCGAGGCGGTCACCGGCCGGGGCCAGTAGTACCTCCGAGCCATGCACCACCTCAGAGGCGGTCACCGGCCGGGGCCAGTAGTACCTCCGAGCCATGCACCACCCCAGAGGCGGTCACCGGCCGGGGCCAGTTGTACCTCCGAGCCATGCACCACTTCAGAGGCGGTCACCGGCCGGGACCAGTAGTACCTCCGAGGCATGCACCACCCCAGAGGCGGTCACCGGCCGGGGCCAGTAGTACCTCCGAGCCATGCACCACCTCAGAGGCGGTCACCGGCCGGGGCCAGTAGTACCTCCGAGCCATGCACCACCTCCGAGGCGGTCACCGGCCGGGGCCAGTTGCACCTC
Organism: Chirona hameri; assembly: GCA_036785665.1. NCBI lineage: Eukaryota > Metazoa > Arthropoda > Thecostraca > Balanomorpha > Balanidae > Chirona > Chirona hameri. The sequence continues at coordinate 70,547 of JAXIVJ010003208.1, read as the reverse complement.
CGATCCATGCACCACCTCAGAGGCGGTCACCGGCCGGGGCCAGTAGTCCCTCCTAGCCATGCACCACCCCAGAGGCGGTCACCGGCCGGGGCCAGTTGTACCTCCGAGCCATGCACCACCCCAGAGGCGGTCACCGGCCGGGACCAGTAGTACCTCCGAGCCATGCACCACCCCAGAGGCGGTCACCGGCCGGAGCCAGTAGTCCCTCCGAGCCATGCACCACCCCAGAGGCAGTCACCGGCCGGGGCCAGTTGTACCTCCGAGCCATGCACCACCTCAGAGGCGGTCACCGGCCGGGGCCAGTAGTACCTCCGACCCATGCACCACCCCAGAGGCGGTCACCGGCCGGGGCCAGTAGTACCTCCGAGCCATGCACCACCCCAGAGGCGGTCACCGGCCGGGACCAGTAGTACCTCCGAGGCGGTCACCGGCCGGGGCCAGTTGTACCTCCGATCCATGCACCACCTCAGAGGCGGTCACCGGCCGGGGCCAGTAGTCCCTCCGAGGCGGTCACCGGCCGGGGCCAGTAGTACCTCCGAGCCATGCACCACCTCCGAGGCGGTCACCGGCCGGGACCAGTAGTACCTCCGAGGCGGTCACCGGCCGGGGCCAGTAGTCCCTCCGAGCCATGCACCACCTCCGAGGCGGTCACCGGCCGGGGCCAGTAGTACCTCCGAGCCATGCACCACCTCAGAGGCGGTCACCGGCCGGGGCCAGTAGTACATCCGAGCCATGCACCACCTCCGAGGCGGTCACCGGCCGGGGCCAGTAGTACCTCCGAGCCATGCACCACCTCCGAGGCGGTCACCGGCCGGGGCCAGTAGTACCTCCGAGCCATGCACCATCTCAGAGGCGGTCACCGGCCGGGGCCAGTTGTACCTCCGAGCCATGCACCACCTCAGAGGCGGTCACCGGCCGGGACCAGTTGTACCTCCGAGCCATGCACCACCCCAGAGGCGGTCACCGGCCGGGGCCAGTTGTACCTCCGAGCCATGCACCACCTCAGAGGCGGTCACCGGCCGGGGCCAGTAGTACCTCCGAGCCATGCACCACCTCCGAGGCGGTCACCGGCCGGGGCCAGTAGTACCTCCGAGCCATGCACCACCTCAGAGGCGGTCACCGGCCGGGACCAGTTGTACCTCCGAGCCATGCACCACCCCAGAGGCGGTCACCGGCCGGGGACAGCGCGCGGTCAGTGGATGATAACATAGTAACCGATGCTGGCCATCATTGGTGTGTTGATAGGCAGTTGTCGGAAATCTGCCATGTGGCGCAGACTGAGGCGCAGATTGACGGAGGTGGAGGAGTGGTCGACAGAGTCGACAGAGTCAGTGATTCACCAGATCATATTTTCACTGAATGACATGTGCTGATGGATATATACTAGACCTCCAATCAGTGCATTTTTTTCTTCTTCAAATTTTTTAGTCCAAAGTAAGTAAGTAAGTAAGTAATCAAGCTATGTCGAATTGTCCATAGTCCGCCCAGATACGTATCGCTGTAACCATTTCCAGTCTTACGTCTATCGGCTCGGATAAGAGTCACCATCTCGCCTCGCCCAGACTCGGCCCTCCGGAGTATTGATCAGGTCTGTCTGTGCGCGTCTGTGTGTGCCTTCGGTCCCAGAACAGCCCTGTGCCGCTCCTGGGAGGTTGACTCACTGGCCCAGCCCGTGCCGCCCTCCGGCGTACATTGATCCACCTCTGCAGGTGGAGGGCGCCGTGGTGACGCCGCTCGGCGCTCTGCCAGCTCACAGGTAGCCACCTCTGCAGGTGGAGGGCGCCGTGGTGACGCCGCTCGGCGCTCTGCCAGCTCACAGGTAGCCACCTCTTCAGGTGGAGGGCGCCGTGGTGACGCCGCTCGGCGCTCTGCCAGCTCACAGGTAGCCACCTCTGCAGGTGGAGGGCGCCGTTGTGACGCCGCTCGGCGCCCTACCAGCTCACGGCATCAGCAGACGAGCCGGTGGACGAGCCGGCACGCTTAGGGCCTGTTCCAGTGGCGCCTTTAACCTCCTCCAAGTTGCTCCAACTTGCAACTGTCTGTGCAAAAGGAAACGACAGTTGCAAGTTGGAGCAACTTGGAGGAGGTTAGAGGCACCACGGGAACAGGCCCTTAGTAGGCGGTGGGATTATTAGTAGAAGCTGGATCTTTGGTATGATTACCGAGCGGACGCGAGGTCTTCTGTCAACTACGGGGAACAAGTATGAGCGGCCCAACCGTTGCCATGGTTTTCAGAGACTTATTCACTCGCAACTACTCGATTGCTGCGGCTGAAAATTGACACTAATTTTTTTTTAATGTCGTAAAAATGTATAATTAAATTTCTGAAATACTGCGTTGTCGGGTACAGGAGCAGCGCGCGTCGACGCACAACTCTATTATTGCCATGTTATTCCTCTTATTAATATATGAGGCATATAACTCCATTATTGCCGTGTTATGCCTCTTATTAATATGTGAGGAATATAACTCCATTGTTGCCATGTTATTCCTCTTATTAATGTATGAGGAATATAACTCCATTATTGCCATGTTATGCCTCTTATTAATATATGAGGAATATAACTCCATTATTGCCACGTTATGCCTCTTATTAATATATGAGGAATTTAACTCCATTATTGCCATGTTATGCCTCTTAATAATATATGAGGAATACAACTCCATTATTGCCATGTTATGCCTCTTATTAGTATATGACTATCATAGGCGTAGGAACAGGGGGTGGGGTGGGGGGGGGGGGGGGGCAGAGGGGCACTTGTCCCCCACTTCTTAAAGTGGAGGGGCAAACCATATGATTTGCCCCCCCCCCCCACTTTTTCTCCGTAAGTTAACTCAGAACTGACACCCATTGATTGCGAATTACACCTGAGATCGCCCGACGGCCCTGAGGTGCACCGAGGGTCCCCTGAGATCGACCGACGGCCCCCGAGATCGAGCGAGGGCCCCGAGATCAAGCGAGGGCCCCGAGATCGGCCGAGGGCCCCCTGAAACCGACCCAGGGCCCCTAACATCGACCGAGGGCCCCTGATATACACCGAGGGCCCCCTGAGATGCACGGAGGAACCCTGAGACACACCAAGGGCCCCCTCAGAACGACCGAGGGCCCCCTCAGATGCACCGGTGGTCCCCTGAGATACACGGAGGGGCCTCTGAGATGCGTCGAGGGCCCCTGAGGTGTACGGAGGGTCCCCTGAGTTACACTGTAGGCCCCTGAGATCGAATGAAGGCCCACTGAATTGCACTGAGGGGCCCCTGAGATGCACCGAGTGCCCCTGAGATCGACAGAGGCCCCCTTGAGATCGACAGAGGCCCCCCTGAGATCGGCTGAGGGCCCCTGATATCGACCGAAGGCCCCTGAGATCGACCGAGGACCCTGAGATCGACCGAGGGTCCCTAGGATTCACCGAGGGCTCCCTGTGGTGCACCAAGGTTCAAGTGCCCCCTGAGATCGACCGAGGGCCCCCTGAGATCAAACGAGGCCCCCCTGAGATCGAGCGAGGGCCCCTGAGATCGAACGTGGGCCTCTGAGATTCACTGAGGGCCCCTGAGATCAACTGAGTGACCCTGAGATTCGACCGAGGCCCTCCTAGATCGACCGAGGGCCCTCGAGCTCGACTGGGTGCACTGAGATTGAACAAGTTCCCATTGGCATGCATCGCAGGACCCTGAGATACACCGAAGGGCCCCTGGGATACGCAGAGGGCCCTCTGATATACACTGAGGGTCCCTGAGATGTACGGAGGTCCCCCTGAGATACACTAAGGGCCCACTCAAATCGACCGAGGGCCCCTGAGGACCCCCCATGAGATCAACCGATGACCCCCTGAAATGCACCGAGGACCCGTAGATACACCGAGGGCCCTGGCATACACCCAGGGTCCCTGAGATACACAGCGGGCCCCTTGAGATGCACCGATAACCCTCTGAGATACACCGAGGACCCTCTCAAATCGACTGAGGGCCCCTGACCCCGACCGAGGGCCCCGAGATGCACCGAGGGTTCCCTCTGATACACAGAAGGCCCTCCGTGATGAGCCTAGGGCCCTTTGAGAGGTATGGAGGGCCCCCTAAATTACACCGAGGGTCTCCTCAAATCGACCGCCCCCCCCCTGAGATCGACCGAGGCCCCCTGAGATCGACTGAGGGCCCCCTGAGATACAACGAGGGCCCCTGATATCGGTTGAGGGCCCCTGAGCTCGACCGACGGCCCCCTGAAATATACCGAAGGTTCCTGAGATGCACCGAGTGCCCCTGAGATCAACCGAGGGTCCCTGAGATCGACCGAGCATCCCTGATATCGAGAGAGGGCCCTCTGAGATCGACCGAGGGCCCCTGATATACACCAAATGCCCCCTGTGGTGCACCAAGGGCTTCCTAAGATCGACCGAGGGCCCCCTGAGATCAAACGAGGGCCCCTGAGATCAAATGAGGGCCTCTGAGATCGAACGAGGGCCCCTGAGATCGATCGAGGGCCTCCCTGAGATCGACCGAGGGCCCTTGAGATCGACCGAGGACCCACTGAGATCTACCGAGGGCCCTTGAGATCGACCGATAGCCCCTAAGATCCACTCAGGTTCCTCCTAAGTCTAGTACGGGCACTCTCAGGCCTGGAAAGGGCCTCTTAGATCTGACAAGGGCCCTCTCAGGCTTAGCAAGGAACCTTAATGCCTGACAAGGACCCTATGACTAAAGAAGGAGGGCATCTAAATGGGATTATTTAGCATCATTGTCAAGTTGTTATGGCTGTTTTGAAGTTTTGTGAAACGATCAGTATGTGTAGTTCAGGTTACAGTATCGTTCTCGTTCATTGCCTCGGTTTAGCTTAAATGGATATTGCCACTTCCGGAGGATTTCTAAAAAGCAACTTAAATGAATGATGGGGATCAACAATCATGTATGCTCAAGCTCAAACTTGCTCCTGCAGCACCTAAAGCAGTGTATCGGCAAAGTATTTTGTATTTATTTCTGACTCCAAAACGTTGGTCCCAGCTGTTCTCAGTACTGGATTCATGATGGCCGCTCTCATCCAGTTTGGCTGTGGTATTGGCTCCCGCCCAAAGCCGAAGCGTAATAATTCGCCGAGACTTGACATTGAAAAGTCTCTCTGTGTTATGAGGTATAGGTCATATAAAGGCGGCCGCACACTAGGCCATTCGGCGCGCAGAGGTCGCGATATCGCTACGACTTTACGCGCATCTTTAGCGACTTTCCGCCTTCGCGTCAGCCGAAACGTCAAAAATCGCGGACGAATGTCGCCGGCCGGCCATCTGCGGACCGGCGGAAAAAAGCTGATTCGAACGAGCTTTTTTTCCGCGACTGAACGCCGCGGAGCCGCGGACAACAAAATTGATCAGGCTAACAGTGGCGAATATATGCATATATGCAAGACAGAGGTACACATTTTGCACAGCATGCTCTTGCCGCTGTGAAGTTTATTATCTAAAAGTTCCGTGGTTCTAAACTTACATCTTCGTCGACAAATGGCCATCATTAATTTACCTTGTGACAGGCTGTAGGCACAGGTTGCGAAATGCTGTAGGTCGGCGGGGCGGAATCTCGCGAGCAGACAACGCCGAATCCGCCGGAACAAGGACGATATTCAGCGGTATCGACGCGATTTTCCGAGGCGGAATGTCGCAGTATATCGCGCGCCGAATGGCCTAGTGTGCGGCCGCCTTAACTCCTACGGTCCCAAAGTCGAACCATAGCAATTCTTGTTGTTTTATTATGAAAGAGGCTAAGGTTGTTGACAATATAATTAACTGCATACGCTTTTTAATTTTAAAGTGCACTGAAGGAATGGTGATGTTGAGTTTGCAACATTCAAAAGAAAATGACAGTCAGCAAAGAAGTGATTTTAAATAGTGATGTGGCGACTCCAATTTTACGAATGCTTGGCAAGCATGAGTGGTGCAAATGTATTTTTTTAAATCTAATGGGGGAGTTTCGGGAACCAAATTTTGCAGGTGAAATCGGACACGCTTAATCGACCGATAGACACCAATACTCCATATTGGCCTGCGAGGTGGCAATGTCCCTTTAACCCTCGCCGTGCCGGGCGGGGGGGGGGGGGGGCGGGTAGACGCCCCCTAAGGTTTTTCGAGGATAGCGGAAAAACAGCGACGCGCAGCGCCGCCAAATGTGGCACAGCTGTTAGCCATCAATTGCGGACATTGTGTGAAAGTTTTGACCTCAGGTCATCTCAGGTCAGGTCACCAGGCCAGGTCACGTGACCCCATCTCCAAAGCGTTTGCGGTCGTACCACAGCCATAGTTTTTGTCCAATCGGTTTCAAACTTACAGGATTTCATAAGGTCATAGGTTGCTATAATATTATTCCTTGGATTTGTGAATATCAGTGACCTAAGGTCGGGTCAATTTTGTGACCTCCCTATTATATGTCAATGGGAAAATATTCAAATGCCTCCTATTCCGAGTATACGCATGATATTAGTCTAATTCCTTTTGGATCATGTTATCATAGACCATTCTTGATAACACAGGTGCAATTTTTGTTCAGTGACCCCTACAGAGTCAGCTGAGGTCATCCGAGGTCACCAACAATTTGTTTGGCAATAACTTCGACAGAATGAAAATAGAGCAGTGAGACCGGTACCAATGTGTTTTTCATGCCGAGACACGTCTCCCCATGTGCAACATGACCTACTTGGGTCACCACTTGACTTTGACCTGAGGAGGTTTAATTTTTTAAAGTTGTCTTAACCTGGTTACCATGAATATGATTAAAAACACATTGACGACACAAACACGATGGTGTCAACATTATTGCCTTATCTTGATTAGGTAAAAAGTTCTTTGCAAAACATTGTTTTGCCAAAAATAGCCTTTTTGACCTTTGATGACCTCTGTAGGTTAAACGATTAACCTGAGCTCAACATTGAGGACACCTTTGGCGCAACCTTCGCCGTGCCGGGTCGATGCCCCTCCCTCCAACACGGCTCCTATGGGACGTAGAGAAAAACCGAAAATACCGTTCGAAAGTTCATCTAAAATCATTTTGAAATCACTTGGTATTTTTTCCCTGAATCTTAACAATCTGACCTTTGATGACCTCAGTATTGATTTGATGACCTGAGCCATTGTCGATCTCAGGGTATCATTTTGATGACCTGAGCCAAAAATGACCGAAGTGGTTTCAAAATGATGTTGGCCGAGCTTTCGAACGGTATTTTTGGTTGTTGTCTACGTCCCATAGAAGCCGTGTTGAGGGGGGGCATCGACCCCACCCCCTCCCGTCCGGCACGGCGAAGGTTGTGCCGAGCACCGGCACGGCGCAGGTTAAGACGAGTTTGTTTTCATTTGGAAGTATTTGGAATGGTTGTTGAACCTTCAACATGCAAAAAATCCAATCCGATCCAAATCCATTCGAAACCAAACTTTCCGATCGAATCCGATTCAAATCCAATTGATAGGTTATTACTCGGCATTGGCTGGGGTCACAGCCAAACACCATTGGCTGTGGGGAGGGCGTTTTTCGCCCTCCCCTGGTTATCTTCCGAACCAGTAACCACAGCGAGACGCGCAAGGCTGCAATCGAAAGCTCCCGATGAGACGCATCCAAAGCATACACGAAATTGTCAAAATAAGGTAACACGTCAGGTCACAGTCAGGTCAAAGGTCAAAATTTAAATATTTAAGTTTTGGCCATACTTTCCATCCAAAGTCTTATATTGGTACTAGTATAGCACAAAGTGCTCTCAAATGTATAATGCATCTCCAGCATAAGCAAAAGTGAAATTGTAAGCAAATGTCAAGGTCAAGGTCAGGTCACAAAAGGTCACAGGTCTACGAAAGCCATGAGACACATGTTCTATGGGTTATTCTGCACGTCGAATTCGATTGTATCAGCCATTTTCACAATCTGCCACCATATAAGGTCAAGGTTAGGCCATATAAGGTGAAACTTTGACATTAATAAATATAAATAAAAAAATATGTTTCTAGATCAGTTTTGTCTCAGAAATACATTGCTTGCATTTATTTGTTTGCATCTGGTCACTAAAAGCCAGAAAACGCAATTTCAAAATATGACGTCATGAGTTTCTCATACTTAGGGAGCCACAAGTCAGTCACAAATAAAGATATTGCTTTTAAATTTGGTTTGGGTCTTGTCCACATGTGGTTCTTAAACATATCTTCCGGTTTTTGAAAATGTTTGAAAATGTTGATTTTGAGGGCATTTTTACAACAAAAATTCATTTGGGGTGGGTTAAAAACCAATATCTCCAAAACCCGAGATAACCATTTTGTGGCCCTTGCTATGTTCTATCTTTTGACGTTTTTCGATTGCATTTGCTAAAAATATGGCATTTGTACGGCCTGCTAAAGTTTAGCTGATTTTTGTGTCAAACTCGTGTGTAGTGACGTCACTAAATTCGCTTTATCTCGAGAGAAAACAAAATCGACGAAATTGCTTGATGTTTGCACAGAAGACGCAAAATTGATGTAGGAGAAGGTACTTGAAGTTTCACGTCGATGGCGCTATTGGTTTTTGAGCTATTGCGAAAGTGGTCTTTGTACGGCCTGTTAAAATTTAGCTGATTTTTTCGTCAAACTCGTGTGTAGTGATGTCACTAAATTTGCTATATATCAATCAATTTTGAACGAAATTGCTTCATTTTTGCACGGAAGACGTCGAATTGATGTAAGAGAAGGTACCCGAAGTTTCGCGTGGATAGCTCTGTTTTTTTGTTGGGTTACTACGAAAGTCCGTCATGGGGGTGTCCCCCCGGCAATGGCGGGTTAAGTTGCTTCGGGCGTCCTTCATTAGTAAAAAGCCATCGGGTACTGAACAAATATCACTGAAAACTTGGCGAATGGGTCCGATGAGGAAATTAGTGGTGTAAAGTTGACGTCTTTTCCATTGATATTTATTGTTGTTATTCCGCCGTAGTTTGCACATGCTCCTTGGACGGTGGTCGGTGGGCCCCCTTAAACAGGGAGGCCCCTGATATAGGGAGGCCCGCTGGGTGGCTGCCCCCCCCCACACTTTTTATGACGTTCCTACGCCTATGAGAGGCGTCTCTAAAGAACAGAACAATCTGGTTATGCCGACTTGTTCTGCGTTACATTTGTCAGTGGCGCATAAGTATCGCCAAGGAGGGGGGGGGGGGGGGGGGGGGGGCAAACGGGGCAACGTGGCAACGTGCTCCCGGAACCTGGGACCTCCTGACCTCTTGACATCGATATATATATATATACATATTTAAGGTTCGGAAAAATGGGGCAAGTTGATGAAATCGGAGGCTCGCCTCGACACCAAACCTGCATTTTTGTGCGCAAAATATGATTTATGTATTCCTATTAAAAGTCGTTTCTTAGAACGCGAACGTCTGCCAGAAAGACTTCCTCTCGAACTTAAAATATCTGGTGAATGATGGTCCAGGTCTGGTCCTTCTACATATTACAGCTGAGATGTAAACATAAAATAAAATACTTGCAGTGGCGGATCTACGGTTGGGCAAAATAGGCAATTGCCCCCAAACGAAAAATCGGTAGGCAAACGTATATTTTTGCCCCCTCCAAACAAAACGAAAAATCCTGACTTGAAAATCCCGAAACATCTTGAATCTGAGTAAAATGGTTATTTGTATTAAAAAAAAATCATTTTTAGACAATACATACTGATATGTGTCATGTCTAGCAGCTCTATTGTTGCAGTGAAGTATTTTATTTTTATCCATGTTATCTGGGCCGTAGATTCACATGAAATTGTCAGCTCCGTCCATCAAACGGTTTTCGAGTTTGGCAACTTTGTTGTCGTGCAAAACTCTAATTTTCAGAGGGCAATATCTCCCATCTAAATCATGCGATTCATATAAGCCTTTATATCATCAGAATCGTCAGGAAAAATATACTAATTTGAGAAAATTTTCGAAACCGCGCAAATTTGGGGAATTTTTACATGTGATCTTAGACCTCAGATCACGTGATTTTATAATGTGGCCTTTAAAATGCGGATTTTTTTAATTGAAAGAATCATCTTCGATACATTGGCCTTAAATGGTAAGAAAATTGGACCTAGGGTTTTCATCTAAATATATTGTTTTTCTTTGGGAAAATCATGATCACCAGCACGTCTTTGGTAATAACTTTGCACACAATTGTGCTAGAGAGCTTAACTCAACGGCATTATATGTGTTTCGTTGAGCTGCATTCAATGATGCATAGCATGACCCCAGCAGGTCACTCCGTGACCTTGAGGTTGATTTCCCAAATGACCTGGCTTGATTATACAATAGATAACTTGCTGGAATTTTCGCTTTATTTGGCAAAGTTTAACATTTTTATCTCTGGAAAACGTTTTTAGCTATTGTTATAACATTCTCAGTCTGGAAATAGGGATGATAAAATTTGTCTTGAGGACCCACAGACGCCTCTAACGGCGAAATATTGAATGTCATCACGTGATCTTGATCACTGAGCGGAATAGGTTGTCACTTGATTCAAAGGGCCTGTACCCTCCTATTCCACAAATCACGAATCTTAACTGAGAACATAACGAAATCACGTGACCTGACCTGAGGTCACATGCCAAAATTTCGACACTTTTCCATTCGAGTTCTCAAAAAAAGATTACATTAAATTAATTTGTGGTTAATGGCTATTCTGATGATACATAGGTTTTTACACAGATAACAGCAGACCTATATTTGACAAGAAATATTCGGCCTCTTATGTTAAGCACAGCAGTGAACGACGGTGCTGGACTCGCATTTTCACGAGCCGAGACATAAAAGTGTATCAGCTTAACCAGCGCCGTGCCGGGTGGCGTTTAGACCCCCTAAGGTTTTTCGAGAATAGCGAAAAAACGGCGGCGCGCAGCTCCGCCGTTTTTGGCACAGCTGTTTCGGCATCAATTGCGCACATTATGTAAAACAATACCTCCGGTCATCTCAGGTCAGGTCACCAGACCAGGTCTCGTGACCCACCTCCAAAAATGTTTCCGGTCGCACCACAGTTTTTGGCCGATCTATTTCGTACTTACAGGATTTCATAACAGCAATAGTACCTACAATACGTTTATCTCGGATTTGTCATATCGGTGACCTAAGGTCGGGTCAATTTCGTGACGTGCCCATTTTTATGGAAATAATAATGGGGAAATAATAATGGGGAAATAATGGGGTCAATGGGGAAATAATAAAATGCTTCCTTTTCTGAGGATGCGAATTATATCAGCCCAATTCCTTCTGGATTATGTCATCATAGGCAATTCTTGAAGTTCCAGGTTCAATTTTTGTTCAATGACCCCTAGAGGGTCAGATGAGGTCACCCGAGGTCACCAGCACCTTTTTGCCAATAACTCTTGACAAAATCCAGATAGAGAAGTGAAACTGGCACCAATGTATTTGTCTCGTCGAGGCACGTCTCCCAATGTGAAACATAACCTAATTGGGTTACCATTTGACTTTGACCTGAGGTCAAATTTTTAGGTTGACCTAATTTGGTCATCATGCATATGGTACGAAGCGCCTTGACGAGACAAATACGATGGCGTCAACTGAGAATACGAATTATTTCACACGAATTATTTCCCTATCTTTGTTAGGTAAAAATATATTTGTGAGAACTGTATTGCTAAAAAATAACCTGTTTGACATTTGATGAGCTCTGGAGCCTAAACTATTCACCTGATCTAAAATCTGAGGACACCTTGCAAACTGCATTTTTCATACCTTTCCATTGCTTTTTTACGTTTGTTCCTACCTATCACAATTATTGTGCTATCTGGGAATTTCTGGAGCGAAGTCCTAAAACTTTAAAAGCTGACCCTTTATGACCTTTGGTGACCTCAATATTGACCTGAGAAAAAATTGCCTGGAATAGTTTCAAAATGCATTCTGACGGGCTTTCGAACAGTGTCTTTAAAGGTTAAAGGAAATAGTTCACCTTCAACATTAGTTTTAAACTGAGATAGCAGTTTTGTAGCCCGTGTTGGGAAACCCCTATCTGCAAGTTTTCTTGACTGAAAAGACTCCAGCCGAATATATTTGATTTTTTGGCGAAGAAATGCGGTGCTAGCGAAAGAATGCGGTGCTGGATCTAGCCCGGGCAGAGGCTATACCATCAGCCAATCAGCTTACAGCTGGTGCTAGCAAGTGAACCGCCCGCCGCCGGTTGGCACATCTCCAATGCGAGTCTATCCTTAACCCGCGAGTCACTGTTTTGTTTTGTTTAGCCCCCCCTTAGGAATATCAGGAATATCTCAATAACTAATCCAGATATCGACGGCAAAATTTCAGTACCTTTCCGGGTATCATTTGTACACCTTTTGAGAGAAAAAATGAAAAAATTTCGTCAGATTTTTTTTTAGATATAGTGAATTTAGTGACGTCACTAAACACGATTTTGACACCAAAATCGGCTAAACTTTGCCAAGCCGTACAAATGCTGCATTTGAAGCAAAATGCAATCCAAAAACGCTAAAAGGTAGACAATTGCAAGGGCTACAAACCAGCTATCTCGAAATTTCAAAAGATTTGGTTTTGACCAAACAAAATTCACAAAAAAACTTGTTTTGAAAAAATGCTCACAAATTCAAATTTTTCAAAGATATTGAAAAAACCGGAATATATGTCAGATAAAAACATATGGGCAACTACCATACAACATTTCAAAATGATATCATCTTTTTTGACTGTCATGGCATATAAAGTATGGGTAAATCATGACGTCATATTTTGAAATTGCGTTTTTTGGCTTTTATTGACCGGATACAGACAAATAAATGCCAGCACTGTTTGTTTTAGATAAAACTGATATAGAAACATGCTTTTTTCATTTCGATTTATCAATTTCAAATTTTGACCTTCAGTGACCTGAACTTGACCTGAACTTGACACTATCTTCACGTACATGAAGGCAGGTGGTAAAATGACTACCACTATCGAATTCTACGCGTAAAAGCATCCATAAAACATGTGTTGCATGACTTTCGTAGATATTTTGTGTGTAGTGACCTTTTGTGACCTGACCTTGACCTTGATCTTTTCCAACAATCTTACTTTAGCTCATGTGGGATATGTATCATACTTTTGACAGCACTTTGGGTGATTATAGGCGCAATCGAAGGCCATGGATGGCAAGTATTGTCCATAAACTCAAATACCTCGATTTTGACGTTTGACTTGACCGTGACCTGACATGTGACCTTAATTTGACATTTTTAAGTTTGCGTTAGGCTTATCTCATTGAGCGCTTTCGAATGCCGCCTTGTGCGTCCCGCTGCGATCATTGGTTCTGAAGATACCAGGGGGGCTAAAAAAAGCCCCCCCACAGTGAGTCGTGTTACAGAATATACCCCAGTGACTGCCGGGTTAAGCGACTACTTTCGAATCTGATTGGCTGAACATTTTATATTTATTCGCGTGACGTCAGGACTCTGACTCAGAGAGCATGCATATAGTTTTAAGAAACAATAATAATGTACGGCCTTCTGTCCTGAATCGGTGCAATATAAGACCATTTTTGACAATATACAAATAAATTGTATTACAAAATATAATCAAATCGTGGGAAACATTTTCCAAGGTGAACTATTTCCTTTAACAGCTCCGTTTCAAATTTTGGCTCTAAAATAAGAGGCGGAAAATTTCGTGTTAAATCCAGATCTCCTCTTATCTGTGGTTTATATCATTCGAATTATGTATATGGGAGATATCGCCCGAAGGAAGTTATAGCTTTTGGCGACATTAAAGAGATGCCTGAGGCTATAGCTCGAAAACCGTTGGACGGACGGGGCTTACAATTTTACAGCGTGAATCTACGGCCCAGATGACCCCCTGCACCTAGTTCAATCGAAATACGAGAAGTAGGATGTTATGGTTTGGTCGATCTGACGTGGGCTGCCCCGGGTGGCCTCTGGTCACGTGACTTTGAGGTCACAGAGCGACTACAAGGCTGATGTTATATATAATTGAAAGCAGGTCGACGAGATAAGCCTAATGCCGTTTATTTGAGCTCTCTAACACAATTACGTGCAAAGTTATTACCAAAGACGTGACCATGATTTTTCCAAATACACAAATATAAATAAAATATTTAGAGAAAAAACTATCACAATTTTTTCAACATCGAAGGCTTATGTATAGATGTCGATTCTGGCATGGTCACAATTCCGAATTTTAAATGGTCACATAAAATCACGTGATTTAACCTGAGATCACGCGTTGAAATTTCAAAATGTCTAATTTTCCAAAAATGATTATATCATAATAATCTATTGTTACTGATGATTCTGACGATATATAGCATTATATGACTCGCATGATTCAGATGGGAGATATTGCCTGCTGAAAATTAGAGTTTTGCTTGACATTACTGTGACGTGGCTTAAGAGATGAGCCACGGAAGCATATGCACGTGCGCGTAATGTGAAATCATATGTGTTTGTAACATGACCTAAATTGGGAGTTCTGATTATGTGATACTTGTGAATAGAACTTGACTTATATATAAGTGACTTTAAGAGTTATTCATATCATAGAACCCGCAACAAAACATGGTGTCAGAAGTGTAACTAGTCTATATTGCTGTTATGATTGTTGGATTCTTGGTGGTAGCTAGCCATTAACTAAAATGGCACACGGAGCTGGTATCTCATTGCCTGCCCCACCGCCGTTATCCTTCTCAGAGCCAGCCTCTCCGGCGAAACTGTGGAAAAACTGGCGTAGACAGTGGAATCACTATTCCATCGCCACTGGCCTAAAGTAAAAAACAGAAGAAATACAGGTGTCTACATTACTTACATGTCTCGGAACTGATGCCCTGAACGTGTTGGACGGCCTGTTACCATCCGAAGAAGACCAAAAGTGTCTGAAGACTGTGCTCGACAAGTTTGAACATTTTTGCGTGGGAAAGACGAACGAAACATTTGAAAGATATAAGTTCAATGTGAGAAATCAAGAAAAAGAAGAAACGATTGACAAGTACGTGGCAGAGCTACGAAAGCTTGCAAAAACATGCAATTATCAAGCTCTCGAAGAAAGTCTGATACGTGATAGAGTCGTGCTAGGAGTTCCAGATGTCGCAGTGCGTAAAAGGCTGTTGCAGGAACAAGAGTTGTCGCTAAACAAGGCAACATCAGTAGTACAAGCACATGCAGCAACGCAGAGACAGATGGATAGCCTCACACCAAGCGAAGGTGCAGAAGTCCATGCAGTGCACAAGCAGACAATTCGTGGAGCCATTGGCAGTACGGCTAGAGGAAGCGAACAGGCAAATAATCTGCGATTTTCAACATGCAAGTTCTGTGGAAAGAAACATGAATTCAGGAAAAGTTTGTGTCCGGCTTGGGGAAAAACTTGCACGGCCTGCGGAAGAAAAAATCATTTTGCATCGAGATGTCATTCTGCTCAGGTCCAAATGATTGATCCTGATGATGAAGCGGAAGATATGTCACACGGCCCGGTGAGGCCAACCGTGTATCAGATGGATACCTTAGGTCGTCAATCAGGGAAGCTGTTTGCGCATCTGCTTCTAGGCAAGAACCACTTTCAGCGATTTCAAATGGACACTGGTGCATCTGTGAATATAATCCCGCTGCACGTCTACAGAAAGGCGTACCCAGAGCATTCCGTGAGGAAACTGAAGCCCAGTGACATCTCGCTGATCATGTTCAATAAGAGCAGCACAAAAGTGGTAGACAAGACAGTGATGGAGGTAATGAACCCCAAGAACTACAGCAGCTACCAAGTTGAGTTCCTCATCGTGAGAGAAGATCTCACTCCACTGATAGGGTCAAAAACTCTCCAAGAAATGGATTTGATAGAAGTGAAGACAGCAAATATCGCATGTCTAAGTACAAATGAAAACTCTGCAGAGTTGGACGGAGGAGAAGGAAGACTCGGAAAAGATGAAAAAACTGCCAATGAAGAAACGCTAAAGCGATTCAAAGACGTCTTCGAGGGAGTTGGCAAGTTACCAGGGAGCCTCCACGTGCAAATAGACGAAAAAGCAACACCTGTGAAAATGGCAACCCGATCAGTCCCGGAAGCTTTAAGACAGGAGGTCAAGACCGAGATAGACCAATTAGTCAAAGACGGGATTTTGAAACTAGTCTCTGAACCAACCGAATGGATATCAGGCATGGTCGCTGTCAGGAAACCATCAAATGGCATACGGATATGCATTGACCCAAATCCGCTCAACCGCGCCATCAAACGGAATCACTACCCGCTACCGACTATCGATGACCTGACGCCTGCGCTATCACAAGCTAAGGTCTTCAGTGTCTGCGATGTGAAAAGTGGGTACTGGCACGTAGAGCTGGACGAGGACAGCAGTTTACTCACAACCTTCTCAACTCCATGGGGAAGATACAGATGGTGCCGCATGCCGTTCGGTTTGCGCTGTGCATCCGAAGAGTTTCAGAGAAGACTGAATATGGCTCTCGAAGGCCTGAAAGATATACGGGCGATAGCTGACGATATACTGATATACGGTGTCGGATCTACTCACGAAGAAGCCATGAAGGACCACGACGTAAAGCTCGAAAGCCTGCTGGAGAGATGTCGAGAAAAGAACATTAGGCTAAACCTAGCGAAGATGAAGCTCAGACAAACAGAGGTAAAGCACATGGGGCACGTGTTTACCTCAAAGGGTCTGAGGGCAGATCCAGAGAAAATTCAAGCTGTGCTGAACATGCCGGCTCCCGAGGATCGCAAAGGAGTGCAGCGGATCCTGGGCTTGGTGAACTATCTCCAGCCATTCGCTCCAAAACTGGCAGATATATCAGCACGTCTGAGAGCTCAGCTGCGAAAGGACAGAGTTTTGTTATGAAGAAAACGTGCACGGCAAGGCACTAGCGGAAATCAAGAGGGTCATAACGCGCGATCCAATTTTGAAGTACTATGGCGTTGAAGAAGATGTGGTCATTCAGGTGGACGCCTCACAGCACGGCCTGGGAGCTTGTCTACTTCAACGTGATCAGCCCGTAGCCTATGCGTCCAGAGCGTTGAACGACACGGAACAGAACTACGTTCAAATAGAAAAAGAGATGCTAGCAATTTTGTTCGGTCTGTCTAGGTTTGAAAGATTCACACTTGGCAAGAAAGTGACGGTTGAGTCAGATCATAAGCCGCTGGAAACGATAGTAAGAAAGCCTCTAACAAGTGCGCCAAAACGGCTACAGAGAATGATGCTGTATCTACAGAAGTACAACTGTGAAGTTATATATAAGAGAGGACAAGAAATGTACATAGCAGACACACTAAGCCGGGCTCACGAGAGCCACACGTGGGCGGAACAACGATATGAGCAAGTCTGTCTGTTTGAAGATATCTCTATCGCCGAAAAAGCACTAAGAAACGTCAGCTTGTTAGACGAGATGCCGGTCGCTGATCTGACGGTTGAAATCATCAGGAAAGCTACCATGGAAGATAACAAGATGACAGAGCTAAAAGCCATGATCAGAGACGGTTGGCCGAGCCGAAAAGATCTTGTTACACATAATCTAAGGCAATACTATCCTTTCAAGGAAGAACTGTCAGCGAAGGATGGTCTTATCTTCAAGGGAGAGATAATATTGATCCCAGAAGCTGCGAGAGAACAAATGAAGCAAAGATCACACACATCACACATCGGTCTGCAGGGGTGCTTGAGAAGATCCCGAGAAGTAATATTTTGGCCCGGTATGAGCCAGGAGATTGAGAACTACATCTCTCGGTGTACCGTGTGTATGGAGTATGGACATAAACAACAGAAAGAGACATTGAAGTCACACGAAGTGCCCACACGTCCGTGGCAAAACATAGCGTGCGATCTGATGGATCTCAGTGGATTCACCTATTTAGTGACCGTTGATACGTATTCAGACTTCATCGAGATCGACAGACTATCGAGTAAGAATGCCGGCGAAGTCATCAGACTGCTAAAAATCCAGATGGCACGGCACGGCATCCCTGAAAAGCTGATGACAGATAACGGGCCGCCATTTAGCTCGTCTGAATTCGCAGCGTTCTCAAGACAGTATGAGTTAACGCATGTAACCAGCTCACCCAGGTATCCACAGTCCAACGGGAAAGCTGAGAGCGCTGTGAAAGTACTGAAGAATCTGATGCTAAAGGCACGGGCGGACAACCGTGATATTTACCTGACTTTGTTGGACTGGCGAAACACACCTACAGAAGGAGTAGGAAGTTCACCAGCACAGCGACTGTTTGGCCGACGGACCAGAACCCTCCTCCCATCTAATGGCCAGCTGTTGAAGCCCAAACTCGTGTGTAATGTTCCGGACAAGCTGGCTGGGCGGCAAAGAAGACAAGCCGTGTTCTACAACAAGGGAGCGAAAGACTTACCGGCGCTCAAAGAAGGGGACAAGGTATTCATGGAACCAAAAACAGGAAAACCCTGGAAACCAGCTGTGGTGACAGAGTGTCTGGAAAACCGATCTTACCATATCAGGACAAACACTGGAGGAACATATCGTCGAAACAGACGACATCTCCGATACTGCCCAGGAAAAGGTGACGCACTGCAAGGGCCAACTCAGTCACGAAACAACACTGTGAACGAGAGCGTTGATGACGACGGGTATATGTTCATACATGTTCCAAATGATACCATGAGACAAACAACAGGCCCGTCAACTCCACCATCGACGAGACAAGAACGAGTGAGGTCACCGTACCTGCTCCGCAGCAGAGCCGGTACCTGAGTTCGGAAAACGGAGGATGTGACGTGGCTTAAGAGATGAGCCACGGAAGCATATGCACGTGCGCGTAATGTGAAATCATATGTGTTTGTAACATGACCTAAATTGGGAGTTCTGATTATGTGATACTTGTGAATAGAACTTGACTTATATATAAGTGACTTTAAGAGTTATTCATATCATAGAACCCGCAACAAAACAATTACCAAGTTGCCCGAGGCTGTAACTCGAAAACCATTTGACGGACGGGGCTGGAAAGTTCACAGTGTGAATCTACAGCCCAGATAACTCCCACCACGTAGTTTTATCGAAATATGAGATGTAGGGTGTTATTTCGAGGTATTCTGGTCGATCTGTCTTGGAATGCCCTAATCCCCCCCCCCCCCTCCAACGAAAAATCGGTAGGCAAACACTTGTTTTTGCCCCGCCCCCAAACCGTTCCGGGAGGTTGTGATTTTTGCTCCGGGAAGGCGTGATTTACCCCTCTCCCCCACTCAACGACTTTTCGCGCTGACGACACGACGCCGCCACCCCCCCCCCCCCCCCCCCCCCCCCGCTCAACGGAATTTTTGCGCTGACGACCCGACGCCACCCCCCACCCCGGTCAACAATTTTTAAACGGAACGAAATTCTTGCCCCCCAAACTCGAAACCTAGATCCGCCACTGAATACATGCCACATATTTCCCGCAAGGCATACAAACTAGGCAGTAACGGCATTTTAGTATGCCTTCATCTTTATGTTAATAAAAAACTAGACAGTACTTTAGTAATAATAAAAGAGACAAATACGGTACAGTCATTCCAAAATATCGCGCATTTATCTTGTAGTATTGCTTTCAATATTTGTGATGTTTTTGTTTTCGTATAACTTGGTTTGTTTGGCGTTGAATAAGCCTATTTTCTTTTAAAATGACCTTTACTGATGTGGCCCTCCACTTTTGAACACCATGACCAGGTATATACTGTACAAATATTGTTTGTCAGGCTCAAAAATTGAATGTTGTGATAATCCTGCCATGCAGTCCATTTTGTTTAGGTCTATGATAATTTCTGCTGTTTTTCCAGCTCATGATGATTGGTATGCTTTCAGACACAACACATTTATATTATTGGTCAAATTCTTCATTAACACGTGCAGTGGAGGGGGAGGGGGCACTTTTGTGCCCCCCACATGTTGTTCGTGAATAGCTCGCAAACGAAGCGGCGCAGGGCGGTGTTTGTTACGCGACATTTACGCCAACTCAATAGCGGATCGTTTGACATAAAAAAATCGGCCGATAAATGTTTGAGTTATACGGATTTGCATTCCAAGATGGCGGCCAGGATCGAGGTCGGCAAAGCGGTATCTTCGGAACCAACAGTCGGATCGGGATGATTCAAACGCCATTCGGTAGATAATGTTAATGTTCATCCTCAGAAACAACTTCAGACACATTGCTGGTGACCTGTGACGTCACAGAGGTCAAATTCCAAAAATTGTGATATTTGGCTAGATTTGACCTTCGTGACCTCGAAGATATTGACGGAAGGTCACGGAAAAATTTGCAAATGTAGATCATCATAGCACCTACACACCCTGCAAGTTTGATCGTTCTATCTCTCATACTTTCGGAGATCTTAGGGGGGGGGGCACTAAAGTGCCCCCCCCCCTCCACTGCGTGTTAGTGGCATACCCCTCTCCACTGCGCGTGTTAAGTGTCAATTTCACCCACATATTTATACTCAAATTTTTACACATTTGGCCAATTTAAGGGTGTATTGTAATATGTGACCTGTCCATTATCCAGAACTACGCACAATGTGAAAACTGAAATATGCTATACCCATTCTTGCTTTGCTCATGTTTTTTATGTAAGCACCTAGATTGACATTTTCTGTGTCTGAAATTGAAAAAGGATACCTATGTGTCAATAGGTAGTGTTGTTCTTTAGTGTTTATGACCATTGACCTGTATCTGTCAGTTGTGTTGGTACCTACTGTGCCTTTGTCCTTTAATATTGTTGTTGCATCTATAATATTTGTTTAAGTTGGGGGTGGGGTGCTGAATGACAAGTTGGGCGGGGGGGGCGGGGGGGGGGGAGCTGAGCCACAAGTTGAGAGGGTTGAAGCCCCCTCAACTGAATATGAACTTACGCCCCTGTGTATTTGTACAGTGTCTCATTTTTCCCCCAGCAAAAATGACCAAAACACTTAACCCTATCTGACAGACAGTAAGTCATATTATTGGGGATGCATATGAAAGACTGGGGATGCAGATCAGAACATTGGGGATGCACCTGCATCCCCCTAAGTGTATCAAGTTCCGCATGTGAACCGGAATATCTTGGCTGCTCCAAGAATATCGACTGTAGTACCATTAATAATTACGACGTGCTGATCTGTCAGACCTACTGGTCTTGCCCATGTTTGGTGGCATACGGTTGGTCCGTCACAAATGAGTCCATTCGGGAAGTGTCAATGAAACAAGCATATGACAAGAATTTAATGTTTACAAATTGCCGTGGCTGATAGGTAAAATGCAATTAGAAAAAATGAATTATAGATGGACGACAAAGACGGATAGCCATCCAACTTTAAGCATGGAATTCGCGCTTCCCGTTGCAACTACACTTCACTTTATCGTTAATCTTTGTTCCTTTGCAATCTTACATATGCATCATGCCAATGAACGAGAACCAAAGTTGATCCGAGTTACAAAGCTCATTATCATTTTGGACAATTTATCGAACTGTGAAATTTAGATGCACCGCCATGCCGGGCTAGTTGCCAAGAAACCAAAAGTTACCAGTAATCTTAAAATTAAAATGCGACTGAAGCCAATATGCCTGATGGGACTAAATAAATCAACACGCCGAACGGCAGCTTGAAGGCGCTGCCTTGTGAGAGCGTTGGATACTGGCAAACCTACATGTCTACATATTGTAAGCTGAACGGTAGGTATGTAAAGAAAACGCAACAATCTCAGATCAGACTCTGGACTAAATTCAGCAGCCGTATCTAACTCACGTGTTACTTCATAACCATGTCAGATTAACCATCGACACTTGTGAATAAAGCCAGAATCCAACAACACCAAAACAAAACTAAAGGAATGATCAAATTACAAATTACGTTCAGAGGCGTGCACAGGTCAGAAAAGTCACAAAGAGGAATTTATCCGCATCATATAAGTTTTAACGTAAATCTAGACGAACTTACTCGAGAGGATTCAATTCACCGACGACTTCATCCAATTCAAACCACAATATCAGTTTCGCTGCCGAATACCAGGGGGTGTATATGGAAGCGTTCAAAGTTGTAGCATTCAATGCTTGTACCATACAAAACAGCACCATCCAACGCTTGCGACATCCAAATTTCGCCCGGGTAGGGAACATCGTCATGAACCAAGCTAGCAGCAGCCAAAATCGTGGTATCCAGCCACATACAAAGTAGTGGCAGCCAAAGCTTGCGACCTCCAAAAATAGAACACCGAGGACATCTACCTTCCGGGAACTATTGGTTCAAATATCGCCCGGTAGATGTCTCACCATAGCCGGTGGTGCGACGAAACGTTAGTTGAGTGACATCCCTTGAACACAGTGGAGTGGTGTACAGTGGAACCCGACAGTGTCAGTGGCGCCGCCGCGGCGGCGGCACTGACGGGCCGGGCGCGGCGGCGCTCCGCCGCCCGCGGGGTGTCAGCCGCTCGCCCGGCGGCGCCGGGCTGTGCGCGCTGGCGGTAGCCTTGCCTGCTGACGGGAAAAATGTTCGCTTCTGCTGGGCCATGGGAACCGTAGGAGCCCGTATATTTCCTTCGTGTTTTAGCTGAGTCTGCATTGATCTGGGTATGACGATTTTAGTGAGTAGATTGTCGGTACATATGGAGCATATGGTACATATTATCAGGGTGTTCAGCTGTTTTGCCAGGTGGAGTAGGGATTTTGGGCCTCGCTTAGATACGGTAAGTATATGTATGTACCTACAAACCAGTAAAACGCCCTTATTGGATTGGGAACCGGGCGGGCGATTCTTCAACGTTCTTGTCCAATGTGAAGGAGCACTTTGTTTTGTTTTGACCTCAGTTGACCTAAGATGACCTTGTAGGGGTCACTGAGCAACAGTTGCATAGGGTCATCAAGAATGAGCTATACAAACATGATCCTGAAATAATTGGTCTGATGTAATGCGTATTCTCTGAATGGGAGGGATTTGCATATTTTCATATTGACATATAATGGGGAGGTCACGGAACCGACCTGACCTTACGTCACATATATACACAAATCCAAGATATCCGATTTGTAGGTACTTAAGCCTAATTCAATTATGTGAGTTTAAAACTGCTCGGGACAAACACTGTTGCCTGGGCACGAATGCTATTTTTGGGGAGATGGTGTCACTTAATACGACCTGGTGACATGACCTGAAGTGACCCGAAGTAAAAAAACATTGCAAAATGTGGTTAATTGATGCCCGAACAGGTGCATGCCAATTTGTTACAAAGACTAAGACGGGAAATCTGACAACAGGTTATCATGACCGATCAGCAAGCTGTTTGAACAGAAATGCATCAACATAGCCTAACAATGTCACACTCACACCAATCGTTTTTGCGCTCTTTAATGAGACAGTGCGTATTTCCCAGAAAAACCGGCTTACGTACCTATACTCAAATACACAATGCATCCTGCTCGATAGAGACTGGTACAGTTTTGAATCATGCCACTTGTAGCCAGTGCAATATAGACCAGTAGAATACAACTAACAGCCACTGAATCGGCTCCAACGACCACCGTCATCACATGGATGCTCAAATGAGAGCTCAAAATGAGACAGTACGTATTTACCAGAAAAACCGGCTTACGTACCCATACTCAAATACACAATGCACCTTGCTCGATAGAGACTGGTACAGTTTTGAATCATTCCACTTGTAGCCCAGTGCAATATGGACCAGTAGAATACAACTAACAGCCACTGAATCGGCTCCAACGACCACCGTCGTCACATGGATACTCAAAATGTTCGCGTTTAAGCCGGCGATCCACTAATAGAACGTCTCTTGGGTTGGTTTGAAGCTGTAAAATGACATCGGTTACTCGAGGACTAACAAAACCCGTGCCCTCGCGACCTCCCGTCCCGCCGAATTCTGGTAGCCGTTAGGTGTTGATGAAAGATAAATATGGGGTGATGATGTGAGGGCGGCAGACCCAGGGCGGGCGGGTATCACATTGCACCGCGAGAAAACGCGCCGTGGTGCCGCAGCGCGCCGAGCGACACCGTACGTGTTAGGTCGCCTTGCTAAGTTGTAAGTTGGAGTGTGAATCTGCGATATGATTGGCCTTTGGTTGCCCGGCTTCTGTGTTTTTACATTGCCATATGCATAACCAGGACACTCACCAGTTATTTTGACAAAATGTACACCGCCATTCACCGCATTAGCACTGACAATAGCACGATTCACTTTTTGAAAGACAAAAAGACAAGACAACTAGCCTTGAGTGCATTAGTAGGGTCTTCTTTGATAGGTGCAAACTTGCTTTCGTCTCCCAGTATGTTCTGAATTTTCTGTAAATACTCATCGCGATCGAGGATGACGAAAACAGAAGACTTATCGGCCTTCCGGATGACAATTATTTGATCTTCTCTGAGCTGTTTTGCTGCCTCTCTTAGCTCTTTCGTCAATTAGCTCTCTGCGAATTGCCCCGTAGTTTAGCGCCTTCACCTATGAGCTCATTACGCAAATTCGGACTAACTTCAACTTTCTTATCTTTTTCAAGTCTGAGAACATGTTGGTAGAGAAGTTCTAACTCCGCCTTCTTCTCAGTCAAATTGGTGGGCGATTGAGTATGGCAGTTAAGTCCAAGGTTTAGGAATTGATGCTGCGCTTCGGTGAGATGCACAGAAAACAGATTGACTTAGCCTTGCTTGCTCTCACGAAGTTTGAGATCGCCGCCATATATGCGTGGAAGTTTCTTGGAGACTTCTGCACGGCTACGTCAATCTGTCTTCTGTGCATCTCACCGAAGCGCAGCACCAATTCCCAAACCTTGGACTTAACATACTGACATGCAGGACATACTGGGAGACGAAAGCAAGTTTGAGCCTATCAAAAAATAGCCTACTGATGCACTCAAGGCTAAAGTGAATCGAGTTATTGTCAGTTCTAATGCGGTGAATGACAGTGTACATTTTGTCAAATTAACTGGTGAGTATTCTCCTGGTTATGCATATGGCAATGTAAACACACAGAAGCCGGGCAAACCGTTAAGGCCAATCATATCGCAGATTCACACTCCAACTTACAACTTAGCAAAGCGACTTAACACACTCATAAAACCGTACATACCAGCGCATCACTCTATAGAATCAGTAGAAGAATTTGTAGATATCTCGCGGGCTAAGAGGCCACAGGGCGACATAGCGTCTATCGACGTGGAAAGCCTTTTCACTAACGTTACAGACGAGGATACCATCAAGATCATTCTTGATGAAGTATACGATAAACGTAGCAACAAACGGCCTCCGTTAAAGCTATCTAAAGCGCTCTTAGAGAAACTGTTACGTGCCTGCACCACTGAATCTCTATTTCTCGGTCCAGATGGAAAACTGTACTTGCAAAAAGAAGGTGTGGCAATAAGTTCGCCTCTGGGGCCACTCTTCGCTAACTTCTACATGTGTTTTGTTGAGAACAAAGCTTTAAAGGGAAATAATGACCTTTTGATTTTGTTAGCAACAATTTCTTAGGCTACCGTTATGGTTTTAAAATTATTTTATTTAAATTTAAGAATTAAATAAAATTATTCCCAAATTCAAAGTTGTAAGTTTGGAAAAAATACAAAACAAGTACCTTGTGTACCTCATGAAGGTCATTGACAAATTCGCCCTTCCCTACCATTGTTTACATCGAGTGCGGCATTTTTGGAGGCTCTGTGACGTTTCCGATCAAACTGAGCGCTGCTCGGACACACGCTAGTAGTGCTTCCGTTCTCCATGGCAACCAGGCGTCAGCCAATCAAAAGCCAGAAAGGGAATACGTTCTGGCTTTTCATTGGCTCACGCCTGGTTGCCATGGAGAACGAAAGCGCTACTAGCGTGCGTTCGAGCAGCGCTCTGATCCGTGAAGCATCGGTGATGCATGACTGACTATCAGTATAAGTCATGAATAACAACAACATGCAAACTATACCAACTCGAATAAAATAAGGGCGGAATGAATTGAACCCCAGGCAAGCTAGTATTCGCAAAGCACTCGGCACTGCGCCACAATAGCAAAAGGTGAGGGAAATGCATATTGGATACAATATTATTACGTCACAAGTTTCTGAAGTGTCAACTACTATGAAATACAATGTGCCCCCCCCCCCCTCCACTGCGTGTTAGTGGCATACCCCTCTCCACTGCGCGTGTTAAGTGTCAATTTCACCCACATATTTATACTCAAATTTTTACACATTTGGCCAATTTAAGGGTGTATTGTAATATGTGACCTGTCCATTATCCAGAACTACGCACAATGTGAAAACTGAAATATGCTATACCCATTCTTGCTTTGCTCATGTTTTTTATGTAAGCACCTAGATTGACATTTTATGTGTCTGAAATTGAAAAAGGATACCTATGTGTCAATAGGTAGTGTTGTTCTTTAGTGTTTATGACCATTGACCTGTATCTGTCAGTTGTGTTGGTACCTACTGTGCCTTTGTCCTTTAATATTGTTGTTGCATCTATAATATTTGTTTAAGTTGGGGGTGGGGTGCTGAATGACAAGTTGGGCGGGGGGGGGGGGGGAGCTGAGCCACAAGTTGAGAGGGTTGAAGCCCCCTCAACTGAATATGAACTTACGCCCCTGTGTATTTGTACAGTGTCTCATTTTTCCCCCAGCAAAAATGACCAAAACACTTAACCCTATCTGACAGACAGTAAGTCATATTATTGGGGATGCATATGAAAGACTGGGGATGCAGATCAGAACATTGGGGATGCACCTGCATCCCCCTAAGTGTATCAAGTTCCGCATGTGAACCGGAATATCTTGGCTGCTCCAAGAATATCGACTGTAGTACCATTAATAATTACGACGTGCTGATCTGTCAGACCTACTGGTCTTGCCCATGTTTGGTGGCATACGGTTGGTCCGTCACAAATGAGTCCATTCGGGAAGTGTCAATGAAACAAGCATATGACAAGAATTTAATGTTTACAAATTGCCGTGGCTGATAGGTAAAATGCAATTAGAAAAAAATGAATTATAGATGGACGACAAAGACGGATAGCCATCCAACTTTAAGCATGGAATTCGCGCTTCCCGTTGCAACTACACTTCACTTTATCGTTAATCTTTGTTCCTTTGCAATCTTACATATGCATCATGCCAATGAACGAGAACCAAAGTTGATCCGAGTTACAAAGCTCATTATCATTTTGGACAATTTATCGAACTGTGAAATTTAGATGCACCGCCATGCCGGGCTGGTTGCCAAGAAACCAAAAGTTACCAGTAATCTTAAAATTAAAATGCGACTGAAGCCAATATGCCTGATGGGACTAAATAAATCAACACGCCGAACGGCAGCTTGAAGGCGCTGCCTTGTGAGAGCGTTGGATACTGGCAAACCTACATATTGTAAGCTGAACGGTAGGTATGTAAAGAAAACGCAACAATCTCAGATCAGACTCTGGACTAAATTCAGCAGCCGTATCTAACTCACGTGTTACTTCATAACCATGTGAGATTAACCATCGACACTTGTGAATAAAGCCAGAATCCAACAACACCAAAACAAAACTAAAGGAATGATCAAATTACAAATTACGTTCAGAGGCGTGCACAGGTCAGAAAAGTCACAAAGAGGAATTTATCCGCATCATATAAGTTTTAACGTAAATCTAGACGAACTTACTCGAGAGGATTCAATTCACCGACGACTTTATCCAATTCAAACCACAATATCAGTTTCGCTGCCGAATACCAGGGGGTGTATATGGAAGCGTTCAAAGTTGTAGCATTCAATGCTTGTACCATACAAAACAGCACCATCCAACGCTTGCGACATCCAAATTTCGCCCGGGTAGGGAACATCGTCATGAACCAAGCTAGCAGCAGCCAAAATCGTGGTATCCAGCCACATACAAAGTAGTGGCAGCCAAAGCTTGCGACCTCCAAAAATAGAACACCGAGGACATCTACCTTCCGGGAACTATTGGTTCAAATATCGCCCGGTAGATGTCTCACCATAGCCGGTGGTGCGACGAAACGTTAGTTGAGTGACATCCCTTGAACACAGTGGAGTGGTGTACAGTGGAACCCGACAGTGTCAGTGGCGCCGCCGCGGCGGCGGCACTGACGGGCCGGGCGCGGCGGCGCTCCGCCGCCCGCGGGGTGTCAGCCGCTCGCCCGGCAGCGCCGGGCTGTGCGCGCTGGCGGTAGCCTTGCCTGCTGACGGGAAAAATGTTCGCTTCTGCTGGGCCATGGGAACCGTAGGAGCCCGTATATTTCCTTCGTGTTTTAGCTGAGTCTGCATTGATCTGGGTATGACGATTTTAGTGAGTAGATTTTCGGTACATATGGAGCATATGGTACATATTATCAGGGTGTTCAGCTGTTTTGCCAGGTGGAGTAGGGATTTTGGGCCTCGCTTAGATACGGTAAGTATATGTATGTACCTACAAACCAGTAAAACGCCCTTATTGGATTGGGAACCGGGCGGGCGATTCTTCAACGTTCTTGTCCAATGTGAAGGAGCACTTTGTTTTGTTTTGACCTCAGTTGACCTAAGATGACCTTGTAGGGGTCACTGAGCAACAGTTGCATAGGGTCATCAAGAATGAGCTATACAAACATGATCCTGAAATAATTGGTCTGATGTAATGCGTATTCTCTGAATGGGAGGGATTTGCATATTTTCATATTGACATATAATGGGGAGGTCACGGAACCGACCTGACCTTACGTCACATATATACACAAATCCAAGATATCCGATTTGTAGGTACTTAAGCCTAATTCAATTATGTGAGTTTAAAACTGCTCGGGACAAACACTGTTGCCTGGGCACGAATGCTATTTTTGGGGAGATGGTGTCACTTAATACGACCTGGTGACATGACCTGAAGTGACCCGAAGTAAAAAAACATTGCAAAATGTGGTTAATTGATGCCCGAACAGGTGCATGCCAATTTGTTACAAAGACTAAGACGGGAAATCTGACAACAGGTTATCATGACCGATCAGCAAGCTGTTTGAACAGAAATGCATCAACATAGCCTAACAATGTCACACTCACACCAATCGTTTTTGCGCTCTTTAATGAGACAGTGCGTATTTCCCAGAAAAACCGGCTTACGTACCTATACTCAAATACACAATGCATCCTGCTCGATAGAGACTGGTACAGTTTTGAATCATGCCACTTGTAGCCAGTGCAATATAGACCAGTAGAATACAACTAACAGCCACTGAATCGGCTCCAACGACCACCGTCATCACATGGATGCTCAAATGAGAGCTCAAAATGAGACAGTACGTATTTACCAGAAAAACCGGCTTACGTACCCATACTCAAATACACAATGCACCTTGCTCGATAGAGACTGGTACAGTTTAGAATCATTCCACTTGTAGCCCAGTGCAATATGGACCAGTAGAATACAACCAACAGCCACTGAATCGGCTCCAACGACCACCGTCGTCACATGGATACTCAAAATGTTCGCGTTTAAGCCGGCGATCCACTAATAGAACGTCTCTTGGGTTGGTTTGAAGCTGTAAAATGACATCGGTTACTCGAGGACTAACAAAACCCGTGCCCTCGCGACCTCCCGTCCCGCCGAATTCTGGTAGCCGTTAGGTGTTGATGAAAGATAAATATGGGGTGATGATGTGAGGGCGGCAGACCCAGGGCGGGCGGGTATCACATTGCACCGCGAGAAAACGCGCCGTGGTGCCGCAGCGCGCCGAGCGACACCGTACGTGTTAGGTCGCCTTGCTAAGTTGTAAGTTGGAGTGTGAATCTGCGATATGATTGGCCTTTGGTTGCCCGGTTTCTGTGTTTTTACATTGCCATATGCATAACCAGGACACTCACCAGTTATTTTGACAAAATGTACACCGCCATTCACCGCATTAGCACTGACAATAGCACGATTCACTTTTTGAAAGACAAAAAGACAAGACAACTAGCCTTGAGTGCATTAGTAGGGTCTTCTTTGATAGGTGCAAACTTGCTTTCGTCTCCCAGTAATCAGTAGAAGAATTTGTAGATATCTCGCGGGCTAAGAGGCCACAGGGCGACATAGCGTCTGTCGACGTGGAAAGCCTTTTCACTAACGTTTCAGATGAGGATACCATCAAGATCATTCTTGATGAAGTATACGATAAACGTAGCAACAAACGGCCTCCGTTAAAGCTATCTAAAGCGCTCTTAGAGAAACTGTTACGTGCCTGCACCACTGAATCTCTATTTCTCGGTCCAGATGGAAAACTGTACTTGCAAAAAGAAGGTGTAGCAATAAGTTCGCCTCTGGGGCCACTCTTCGCTAACTTCTACATGTGTTTTGTTGAGAACAAAGCTTTAAAGGGAAATAATGACCTTTTGATTTTGTTAGCAACAATTTCTTAGGCTACCGTTATGGTTTTAAAATTATTTTATTTAAATTTAAGAATTAAATAAAATTATTCCCAAATTCAAAGTTGTAAGTTTGGAAAAAATACAAAACAAGTACCTTGTGTACCTCATGAAGGTCATTGACAAATTCGCCCTTCCCTACCATTGTTTACATCGAGTGCGGCATTTTTGGAGGCTCTGTGACGTTTCCGATCAAACTGAGTGCTGCTCGGACACACGCTAGTAGCGCTTCCGTTCTCCATGGCAACCAGGCGTCAGCCAATCAAAAGCCAGAAAGGGAATACGTTCTGGCTTTTCATTGGCTCACGCCTGGTTGCCATGGAGAACGAAAGCGCTACTAGCGTGCGTTCGAGCAGCGCTCTGATCCGTGAAGCATCGGTGATGCATGACTGACTATCAGTATAAGTCATGAATAACAACAACATGCAAACTATACCAACTCGAATAAAATAAGGGCGGAATGAATTGAACCCCAGGCAAGCTAGTATTCGCAAAGCACTCGGCACTGCGCCACAATAGCAAAAGGTGAGGGAAATGCATATTGGATACAATATTATTACGTCACAAGTTTCTGAAGTGTCAACTACTATGAAATACAGTGATAAAATACCTTTAATAATGATTAAGAAGAAAATTCAAACTTAAAAACAATAATTTGAATAAGTCTTTAATTAGCTTTCAACTCAAAATCAGATATATTTTGCAATGCTACAGAAGAATGGCACCAGTGACGTCATTAACAAAGCCTGCTACGGGACTTGGGTATACTAATCAGGAACAACTCGCCACAATGGTTAAGTGCGCCGAGAAGCATGACAATGACTTTGTAAACAAATCGCCGACGCTAAATAGGTCGCCGTCGATGTGCATCGATGAGCTCCGATTTAATTGCCAGTTTTGTGTTATTGTTTGTTAGTTTTTTTGGGAAAAATTATTATTTTTCATGATAATATAAAGCATAGTGTTATATACAGCCACAGACAAATTATACAATACTCCTAATGTTGAAAACAAATGAATCGATTTTCAAAAATTGAGGGTCGCAACCACTAACTATGTTGATGTGCACCGATGAGCTTCCGATTTTATTGCCACTTTTTCCAATCGCTGTTAGTTTTAGAAGATCGCCGGGCATATAATCACAACAAGCAGAACGCACAATATATTTTCCGCTCCATTGTGTACAAAAACAATACGGGAAAAGCCCGCAGTTTGATGAGGACCAAAAGTACTTGCAAGTACCGGTCGTTAAAAGTGTGGAACGCTTATCAACTTTAACTTGAAATATCTTTCGGTAGGAAAGTTTTCATGCAAAATGTGATGAATTTACAATATATTTTGGTCTCGTCTGGCGATTTCAAGTGTTAACTCCATTTTTGTGGAAAAAGGCCATTATTTCCCGATACCAATCTTGCGCCTTCGACCTACTGCAGGTATGTAGATGACATTTATTTGTAGAAGTGCGGAGCAATGCACATTTACAAAGCTTGATAGCAAAACTCGGCTTGTTCGGACAGTTTCGTGGCGCTTTATTGCCACTTCGTCAGCGAAATGCACACAACAAAACAAGATCACAGTTTCGAAACACCTTCCCATAAAACATGTCATAGTTATACCGACAACCTCCGTGCAGCGGCGTACACAAAACCACACTCAAAACAAAACACATTCAGAGATCGCAAGCACATTAGAGATCAGAGGTAGCAAACAGATCAGAGATCAAAGATCGCAAACACATCAGATATCAGATCGCAAATTTATCTTTCCATTTTGTACATGCGAAAAAGCCTTAACCCGCCTCCGGGAAAAAAAGACTTGCGAAGCTAGCTTCCTTCCCCTTAATCCCACTTCCCACTTAATTCGTTTTCTTATTCAGTCCCCCTGCCCTTTGGTGTGTCCCAAATAAGCCTACCCATCTTTGTTCCCGCACTCTCCTATACGTTACCCAACCCTTCCACACTTTTTCCAGTCCTACAAATTTGGCGTTTGACAGTTGGTGTCCCTCCCCATTAAAGTGGGCTGCTACCTCCATTTCATTCCTGCCGCACCGTATAGTCGACAGGTGATTTTGAACTCTTTGGTAGAGTACTCCTCCCGTTTCTCCAACATAAATCACACACTCACATACTTCGCAAAAAATGCCGTATATTACGTTCCTCGACTTGCATCCTATTGTTTTATCATATGTACAAGTTTCCTTTCCTGCCGGGCCTCTAACCCTGTCCTCCTGTCTGTAAATAACTTTGCACACCGAACAATTTTTTCCACAGTGCCCTTGACCCTTTTGATCTATCTGCCCCAGCTGTTTGGTCTTTTTGTGTACTAAAATATCTTTTAGGTTAGTGCCCCTCCTGTATGATACGAACATGTCACTTTGAAAAATGTGCCTAAGTTTATCTGACCGTGCCAAAAGGTGCTCCTTCTTTTTTAGTATTTTACTAATGTTCGGTAAATGACTTGAATATGTGACGTTCTAGATGGGCTGGATCATCAGTTTTCTGGTCGCATAGGGAGAGCCTCGTCCTGACATAGCTTCAAAAACTTCCGCCCCTAACTTCAGGCATTTTCGAAATATAGAGACACCGCCTCTAAACGGGATTACACCAGAGGGTACCCTGAGCAACTCATAAGTAATGGTTTAAGACGGGTGGATAATATGGAAAGAAAAAAGTTGCTAGAAGGCGTGACGAGAAAGCAAGATAGGAAGGAGTCTCTCCTTCCTATCTTGCTTTCTCGTCACGCCTTCTAGCAACTTTTTTCTTTCCATGTTATCCACCCGTCTTAAACCATTACTTATGAGTTGCTCAGGGTACCCTCTGGTGTAATCCCGTTTAGAGGCGGTGTCTCTATATTTCGAAAACGCCTGAAATTAGGGGCGGAAGTTGTTGAAGCTATGTCAGGACGGAGCTCTCTCTATGTGACCAGAAAACTGTTGATCCAGCCCATCTAGAACACACCTTGGTACTTACTTAATGGGTTAACTATTATATTTATGTATTACTATTACATTATTCATATGTTAAATTTTCAATAATAAATCATCACAACTAATAATTAATTATAGAATAAGAAATTCGTTAATTAAATCCGTTGCAGACTATTGTCACTAGCGGATCCAGGAGGAGGGGGGGGGGGGCATTGTGGCCATGGCCCCCCTCCGAACCGCCTGAAATCGGCACAAAATTGACACATTTGTTTACATAGACGTCAATCTAAGCAACTTTTACAAAGGAAAGTTTTTTTTAAAATCAGCTATCAATCCATAAGCAAGCAAAATCCGACGAGTTTTCAGAGTTGTGTGATATTTTGTTGGGAATTTGCCCCCCTCCCCCCCTCCAACCACCCCCTCAACCACCGTTCTGGATCCGCCAATGACTATGGTGGTAGTAGTAGTACCATAAGCTAGTACCATGAGGTTTACCGGAATGGGCCGGTAATCGCATATCGAAACGTGGCAGCTAACGCCCATCCTCGTGAACGATTTTTTTGGCCTTAGCAACAAGTGTCGTAGCTTTAAGCCCAGGCTACACAATGCGTGATTTCCTGAAAATCACGTGCGTGTTATCCGTGTTGTCGGGATTTGCGTGACAGAGAAAGTTAAGCTGATAGTAAATGCATTGGGTGAGCTACACTGGCACATCACGCAGATCCCGGATGAAACGTCAAGGAAATTCCGCAGACCCGTCACGGACGGAACGATGAAAAGTTCAAAATTCTGAACTTGTCGTGTTTTCCGAGATTGCGTTTTGCAGGGTTTTTATCATTTTGCTTGATTTCGCGTATGTTTAGGTCTATACTAGACCTAAATATGAATAATTGGTGCTGAGTATCGTGGCGCAAGATGAATGAAGAAGCGTTTGAGCAGATTTTATGCAGTGGTTTATCGATTAACAACATGCAGTGGTTTATCCATTTTTCTTGCGTGATTTGCTTGACCGGCAGATCCCGGACGTCAAGGAAGTTCTGCAAACACGGAGAATACGCGCGTGATTTCCTTGACAATCACGCATAGTGTAGCCTGGGCTTTACCATTAGCTTTCCCACGGTCTCGATGTAACACTCCCCATTCCGCCGGTCTGTACCAGCCACCCTCCTCTCCGCCCGACAGCTGCCGGCCGATGCGAGGCGACGTCGGGCCCAGTGTGGTGTCAGATGTCCATTCGCATAAACATATTCCACTGTAGCCGGCTTGCGTGCCAGAGTGACTATGTCATCACCCCGCTGGTCCCTCCATCTAGCGGGTTTCACTGCAACTAGTAGGTCCAATATGACCGCGCCAGGCAGTTTTGGATGGCGCAAGCGTGACTGCCACGGCTTTGTATGTGGCTGTATACTACGGTTTTGGATGCGGCGAGTACCATTTTGGATGCGGCGAGTTTGGCTCATGAAGATGTCCCTTACCCGGGCGTATTTTGGATGTCGCAAGCGTTGTTGGCTGCGGTTTTGGATGGTACAAGCATTGAATGCTACAACTTTGAACGCTTTGCTAGTTCCCCATACCAGGTGGGTTAATGCAGTCTGCTATCCAGAAGTTAGGTTTTAGACACATGTGTGGGTGGTGAGCGGTGACGCACAAATGAGCTGCTCCGCCCGGTACGTCCGAGGGTGGTGAACTGAGCTGCTCCGCCCGGCACGTCCGAGGGTGGTAAACTGAGCTGCTCCGCCCGGCACGTCAGAGGGTGGTGAACTGAGCTGCTCCGCCCGGCACGCCAGAGGGTGGTGAACTGAGCTGCTCCGCCCGGCACGTCAGAGGGTGGTGAACTGAGCTGCTCCGCCCGGCACGTCCGAGGGTGGTGAACTGAGCTGCTCCGCCCGGCACGTCAGAGGGTGGTGAACTGAGCTGCTCCGCCCGGCACGTCAGAGGGTGGTGAACTGAGCTGCTCCGCCCGGCACGTCAGAGGGTGGTGAACTGAGCTTCTCCGCCCGGCACGTCAGAGGGTGGTGAACTGAGCTTCTCCGCCCGGCACGTCCGAGGGTGGTGAACTGAGCTGCTCCGCCCGGCACGTCCGAGGGTGGTGAACTGAGCTGCTCCGCCCGGCACGTCAGAGGGTGGTGAACTGAGCTGCTCCGCCCGGCACGTCAGAGGGTGGTGAACTGAGCTGCTCCGCCCGGCACGTCAGAGGGTGGTGAACTGAGCTGCTCCGCCCGGCACGTCAGAGGGTGGTGAACTGAGCTGCTCCGCCCGGCACGTCAGAGGGTGGTGAACTGAGCTGCTCCGCCCGGCACGTCAGAGGGTGGTGAACTGAGCTGCTCCGCCCGGCACGTCAGGGGGTGGTGAACTGAGCTGCTCCGCCCGGCACGTCAGAGGGTGGTGAACTGAGCTGCTCCGCCCGGCACGTCAGAGGGTGGTGAACTGAGCTGCTCCGCCCGGCACGTCAGAGGGTGGTGAACTGAGCTGCTCCGCCCGGCACGCCAGAGGTGATCGTCTGACACTCCAAGGCACGTCAGAGGTGATCGTCTGCCACTCCGCCCGGCACGTCAGAGGTGATCGTCTGACACTCCAAGGCACGTCAGAGGTGATCGTCTGCCACTCCGCCCGGCACGTCAGAGGTGATCGTCTGACACTCCAAGGCACCAACCACCGACCCGCCATTCGCAGGCCATAGTGATGGCTATTATAACCAGCAATCCAAATTCTTGATCAAATATGTAAATCCTTTCAGTTCACCAACTTAAAAATTACCTTTACAGATATAATTGATTACGTCTTCCCACATATTCATCCAAAGATATCTCAATTTCACCACAGTGGTATTCCCACGACAAATCAGTTCAAGTGCGAAAACTCCCGAAGAAATACCCAATAGTCACCGACAATGTCGCAATCCTCTCCCACGAACGACTGCCGTGCCCTATAATCCCGATAATCTCCACTCCCTACTCTCATTAGCTGCCACGCGCCACCTGTCAGGTCAGGTCAGGTCAGGTCAGGTCAGGTCAGGTCAGGTCAGGTCGCGCGGCAGGGGACCGCACCCTGGACCGATCGGGCCCTTTGTGGCGATCCCCAGGCACCGTTTGGCTCCTGTCCCGGGCGAAATCGGCCGCGGCCCAAAGTGCCGCCCGCGCTGGGCCGGCCCATCTCACTGACCCAGGGTTATCTCAGGTCAGACTTGCCCAATAGCTGACACCTCAGAAAATCAGTGGCAATATGGAGCAGCTTAACGATCAAGGGTGGGGGTGGGGGGGGGGGGCATGGTACGGCAGTGTAGCAGACAGAGGTGTTCGCCGAAAAACTCGCCTGTCCGTCGGAATTATCTGCGCTGGCTGGGTCTAGCTGCTCGAGATAAACTTAGAAGTCTGTCTCTGCGCCACCAGTGCCCGGGGCACAGTCGGAGGGGCCAGGAGTCCCCGGCACAGTCGGAGGGGCCCGGCTGGCTCACCAGTGCCCGGCACAGTCAGAGGGCCAGGCTGGCTCACCAGTGCCCGGCACAGTCGGAGGGGCCAGGAGTGCCCGGCACAGTCGGAGGGGCCAGGCTGGCTGGCTCACCAGTGCCCGGCACAGTCGGAGGGGCCCGGCTGGCTCACCAGTGCCCGGCACAGTCGGAGGGGCCAGGCTGGCTCACCAGTGCCCGGCACAGTCGGAGGGGCCAGGGCGGCTCACCAGTGCCCGGCACAGTCGGAGGGGCCAGGCTGGCTCACCAGTGCCCGGCACAGTCGGAGGGCCCGGCACAGTCGGAGGGGCCAGGCTGGCTCACCAGTGCCCGGCACAGTCGGAGGGGCCAGGAGTGCCCGGCATAGTCGGAGGGGCCAGGAGTGTCCGGCACAGTCGGAGGGGCCCGGTTGGCTGGCCGGGTCGCGGGAGGGCCTCCCCCGCCTCCGCCAGCTGCGTACTCTCTCCAGGGACTGAGCTGAACTGGACCGAGCCCGGGTTCCCGTCCCCTGATGGTTATATACTGAGGGGGTCGGCCTGGACCGGTCCCGGGTTCCCGTCCCCTGATGTTTATATGCTGAGGGGGTCGGCATGGACCGACCTCGGGTTCCCGTCCCTTGATGGTTGTAAGTGCGCCCTGTCCTCGTATCCTATTTTTATCCGGCTCCCACCCGCCTCCTCTCCAGTTTCACACTGAATGCAGGCTTCGTTATAATTTAGTAGCCCGAGCCCCGGGAGGGGGGCTCGGCGCCGTCTCGCAGGCTTCGGTACAGTCGAGGCTCTCCTCAGGAATGATAGGGATGGCCATTTTCACTGTCGCATACTCGCCCTTTGCGGTACTTGGTGCGACATGTGCATTTAGTATGTATTTCTCGTTATCGTCGGATATAAAGAGTTTGTAATGTCTCCGACGTGATTTGTCAATTCCAAGATACTTATTTGATTACGAATTTGTTGTATAACTGTCGCGATGTTGCACTCATACGTAGTACTTGTCCGCGCCGTACTCACGACTAGAGGCGGGACGACCTCGAAAGTACTCATCTCGGCGTATTTGTTTTCTGTGTCGGTTGGTGGCGGCGGCGGCCGCGCCGCCTCCTTCGTGATTACGCCTGTGCGAAGGCGATACCGTC
This sequence comes from Chirona hameri, assembly GCA_036785665.1. Taxonomy (NCBI): domain Eukaryota; kingdom Metazoa; phylum Arthropoda; class Thecostraca; order Balanomorpha; family Balanidae; genus Chirona; species Chirona hameri. The sequence goes on along the minus strand of JAXIVJ010003208.1, from coordinate 32,755 downwards.
GGTAAGGCTGTCCAGCAACTCAGGATTATTTCTTCGTGACCTTTAATATGTATTGTTGTATTATCAGTAAGTTAGATGCCAAATATTAGCGCGATTAACATCGCGTCGTGATCGCCGCTGATGCGTCAGTGTCGGCTGTTTGTCAAGGTCATTAGCTTAGTTTTGCAGCAACTCGCGAGTCATTCTGAGCATTGTTTCTGCGCATAACGTTGCTGCGTGGGCAGAATCGGGCGTTTTTCGGGACTAAACGTGTCCTGCAGTTAGCGCGAATTCGTCTTGATTCGTCTTGTCTTTCAGAAACCGTGTTCGTGTTCGGGTTCCTGTTCGTCGAAGCCACCCGTCCGCTAATAAACGGACCACACGCGTCTACGACTTTCGCCGTTCCGGCATGACTCAGAAAGCAAGGCACAGGCATCAACAGTTTCGACGTGCCTACTCAAGAGGATGGTCTGTGGTGGAAGCTGCTGCAACAGCTGACCTTGACCTTGTCTGAGTGCTGTGTGTGCGCCCCACGGAGACCAAGTTCCAGGACGGAGGATCCAGTACAAGAGGATGGTCTCTGTGGTGGCAGCTGATGCAGTGGTTGACCTTGACTGAGTGCTGCGTGTGCGCCCTACGGAGACCAAGTTCCAGGACGGAGGATCCTGTACAAGCGGATGGTCTCTGTGGTGGCAGCTGCTGCGGCAACATACCTGGTCTGAGTCTGAGTCCTGGTCATACCATACCTGCATGTACACTCGACTTGTGGAGACCAGTTCCAGGACAGAGTTTCCAGCATCCTGTGGTCCGCGGCAGTTGGCTGCTGCTGCGGCTCGCCACATGGAGTGAGGACTTCAGACAGCAAACTAAACTGTGAGCGATGGATTAGCCAGATTTGGTTGGAGCCAGATTTAAGACTCACTGAGCATGATAAAGATTGTTAGTGCATACTAAAGTATTTTTTGGCCTCGTAACTTTGTGATTGTTCTGCATTGTGCTCAATTGTTTATGTATGTTTTGGTATTGATTGCGTGTAGGGGGTCTCTTGTTTGTGATGTCTATTAGGGTGAAGCCTGCATTTTTGTCACTCCATTTGTCTCTTATCAGTGATCCCTGATCCCTTGACCCCCTGACCTGGCCTTGACACTCGCTTTCAAACATGGATCTTGACAAGTTGCCGAAGGAGGCACTCGTCAGTGAGTTGAGCAGGAGGGGAGAGGATGCCCGGGGCACTAAGACAGTCTTGAGGGAGAGGCTGCAGGAGATCCTGAAGGAGGAAGCGTTTCAGGCTGAGAAGCCTGCCAAGGACGCAAAGAAAGAAGAAACCCAGTCAGATCCAGATCGGAAGAAATCAGAGGATATCGAGAACATTGAAACCCAGTCGAGATCCGAAGACCAAGATGCCACAAGTTTCAGGCGCGCCTCAAGTATCCAAACTGCGTCCAGCATGGCCTCGGCCAGGGCCATGGAGAGAGCAAAGCTGGCTGGCCTGTCTACGAAGAGACAAGCTCTCAAGAAAAAGCATGAACTGGAAGCCCAAGAAGCTGAATTGCGCCGCTTGAGGGAGGAGCTTGAGCTTCAAGCGGAAATCGATGAGAGCGAGGCCAGGAAGAAAGTCTTTGAGGAGATGCTGACTGAAGCACAGCTGCAAGAGACTGCAGCACAGCCGCAAGAGACTGCAGCACAGCCGCAAGAGACTGCAGCATAGCCGCAAGAGACTGCAGCACAGCCGCAAGAGACTGCAGCACAGCCGCAAGAGACTGCAGCACAGCTGCAAGCAGTTGAGCCACTGACTGAAGAGAACTCCGAACCACTGGAGGAGAGGAGGAGAGTGTCCGACTTGAAGATAGTGAAGCGTCTGCATCTTCCGTCACTTGACCTGACCGTGTTCAAGGGTGATACAGCAAGTTTCAAGCCCTTCATGCGGACATTTGAATCTAACATCGCAAGAAACCTTGACTGTGATGCAGAAAAGCTGTTGTATCTACTGAAGTTTACCCAGGGGAAACCTCACGACATCGTCCAGACGTGTGTCCACCTGCCTGAGGAACTGGGCTACGCCCAGGCAGTCAAGTTGCTGAGCCGCAGGTACGACAGCCAGGCCCAAACAGTGGCAAGTTTGGTGGACAAGATGCTGGGTCTACCTGTCCTCAGAGCAGATGACGGAGACGGTCTGGACGACTATGGCATCTACCTGAGGGGATGTCTGAACGCCCTCGAGACCCTGCCTCACGGCTTGGGATCAGTCGACGAGAAGATCATCCGCAAGCTGCTCGAGAAGGTTCCATACCACATGATGGAGAGGTGGCGCAGGATAGCGGACGGCATCGAGCAAGATGGGAGGCGCCTAGCCAGCTTCAGAGACCTGGTTGAGTTCATTGAGAGGGAGGCAAGGATCGCGACAAACCTTTCGTATGGTCGGCAGGTGTTGGGGTCAAGTGGGAAAGCCAGGAAGGATGACGCCAAGAAGATAGAGACCCAAGCCTCAAGAAGGATCGTCTCTGGAAGAACTCTGGCGGGAAGCGTCCGGCCCATGGAATCTGCAACACTGTGCCTGTTCTGTGAGGGAAGACACCAGACGGAAGCATGCTGGAAGCTCGAGCACAAGACGCCAGAGGAGAAAACCAAGTTTGTGGAGGAAAAGGGTTTCTGTTTCGCCTGTTTGCAGCCCGGTCACCGCTCAAGGTTCTGCAAGGAAAGGAAGACCTGCGAGAAGTGCAGTAGGCGCCATCCCACAGTGCTCCACGAGGACAAGACCGAGACTCCAACTGTGACAACAGGCCACTTGGCGCCCAGTAAGACGGGAGGGGCCAAGCTTCAGGTACTCAGAGTGCGGGTTGGATTTAACAATTGTAAAATCACCACTAATGCCTTTCTCGACAGCGGAAGCACACACTCCTTCATCGCTGGCCACTTGCTGGACAAGATGGAGATGACGCCGCGGAAGAAGACGCCTCTGAAGGTGTCTACAATCAGAGGAGAAGAGACGATGGACAGCAGTCTCGTTCCTGGGCTGCTCATTGAAGACCTCGATCGAGACAACGTCATGGAGCTGCCTCCGCTGTACGTTCTGGACCAAATTCCAGTCATGGCTGAAGATGTTCCGTCACAAGAAGACTTGGAAAGGTGGACGTACCTCGAAGAAGCGGGAGTATCTCTCGGGACAGTGAACGCTGACGAAGAGATCGGCCTCTTGATCGGAGGTAATGCAGCCAGCGTGATGGAACCTCTGGAAATCTGCCCGAGTCAAAATGGTGGTCCCTATGCGGTCCGAACAAGGTACGGCTGGGTGCTAGGCGGTGCCGAGAAGCGAAGCAAGTCGGTCAGAGTGAACCGCATCAAGGTTATGGACGGGCCGGGCCCGGACGAGCAGTTCGAGGACCGAGCCGACACCAGAAGAGGCCTGTCAGTAGAAGACGTCAGGTGGTGCACTCAGATGGAAACAGGCTGCAAGAAGAGGGACGGCAAGTACGAGATCAGGCTGCCTTTCAGAGAGAAGAAGCCGCTCCTGGAAAACAACCGTGAAGTGGCTCAGAAACGATTGGACCTTCTGAAGAGGACCTTCGAAAAGGACCCGAACTACGCGAAGGAGTACAAGGACGTCATGACTGACCTGCTAGAGAAGGGGTATGCTGAAGAAGCACCGGACGACTAAGATCCAGCAGGCAAGTGGTACCTCCCGCACTTCGGAGTTCGAAATCCGCAGAAGGAGAAGGTCCGGGTCGTGTTTGACTGCGCAAGCAAGTTCCACGGCAGGTCTCTTAACGACACTCTCTTACAGGGGCCTGACTTGACTAACCCACTGTTTGATGTGCTCGTTCGCTTCCGAGAGCAGCCGTACGCTTTTACAGGAGACATCGAGGCTATGTTCATGCAGGTGCTGGTCCCCGAGTCTCAGCGAGACTACCTCCGGTTCCTGTGGTGGCCACAGGGAGACGCCACCCGCATACCAAGAGAGTACCGCAACACGAGGCATCTCTTCGGTGCCACCTCTTCCCCGAGCTGCGCGAACCTGGCTCTGCACATGACAGCCGAGGACTTCGGCCAAGAGCAGAAGGAGGCAAGAGACACAGTCAGACGCAACTTCTACGTGGACGACGTCCTGAAGTCGGTGAAGAGCGAGGAAGCTGCGGTGAAGCTGCTCGAAGACCTGAAGAAGCTCTGCGCTGAGGGCGGCTTCAATCTCACCAAGTTCAGCAGCAACAGCATCAGAGTCCTGCGGTCTGTTCCTAGAGAGGAGAGGGCGAATAAGGTGAAAGACCTCACGCTTGGGTCTGACGCTCTTCCAGTGGAACGTGCGCTGGGGGTTCTGTGGGACACGAACTCTGACACGTTCGGATTCCAGGTGGAAATCGACAAGCTGATGATGAAGCCGGTGACAAAGAGAGGAATGCTGTCGGCCACCGCGTCTTGTTACGACCCACTGGGACTGGTGACGCCGTGCATCGTAAGGGCCAGAATCTTGATTCAAGACCTGTTCCGGCTGAAGGTGGACTGGGACGACAGAGTACCTGATTCCACAAGAGAGGCATGGGAGCGCTGGCTCCGAGAGCTGCGGCATCTTTCTAGCTGCCGCATCCCAAGGTGTCTGTCCGAGGAGGGACTGGGTGGAGCAGTGGCCGAGCTGCACCACTTTTCAGACGCGAGTCAGCGAGCGTACGGCACTGCTTCGTTCTTGCGTACCGTCACGTCGGACGGAGACGTCCACTGCGCTCTGTTGATGAGCAGAGCTCGATTGGCCCCCGTGAAGTCGCTCACTATCCCCAGGCTGGAGCTGGCTGCCGCGAAGCTGTCTGTCGAAGTCGCACAAGAACTGGCCCGCGCGCTCGACACCCAAGTTGAGCAGACATTCTGGACAGACAGCACAACCGTGCTCAAGTACATAAAGAACGAGAGGACACGATTTCACGTCTTCGTCTCAAACCGACTCGCAGTGATCCACGACGGGTCGAACGCTGATCAGTGGATTTTTTTTTTTTTTTCCCGGAACGGCCTATAGCCATTTTCCGGGGAGGGGCAATGACCTCTGGCAATTTGCCAGGCAAAAAACTACGTTAACCGGTTTATGTGACCCGGAGCAAACTAGGGACTAGGGCAGCTATTTTACGTTACTAATTACGTTAACCGGTTTATTTGTACCCGGAACAATTATTTGTTCAAAGTAAATATAATATCTAACATTACGTTAAGTATTTCGTTCAAGGTCAAAAATAAGTAAAACACGAGACACACATACATACATATTTTTATTACATACACTTGAACAGTGTCAGTGTTGGTGGAGCCGTGGGGTGCCGTCATTGCAACAGCGGGAGACTGTTGCCAGTCTCCCTAGCTCCGGCGCCTCGGCGAGACGTGGTTGTGGGGTGTGTTTAGCTGGGCGAAAAGTCCTGAATAATAAAAAACCCAGCGTCTATAGCAAAGGGGAAAAACCTGCGCGGTGGGCCAAAAATGCGCAAGGCAAAAAACCCCTGTTATATTTGTTTAGCTAAACGTGTTTGGTAGAGATAATCTAAGAGGGGACCTATCAATACAAGATAACTATCACCTAACAGTGTAAAAAAGATTGACAGGGTGGATACTGCACCGCAGCGCAGTGGACACTGCACCGCAGCACAGCAGCCACCGCACCGCGGCGCAGCATCGGCGTGTAATCTGGTTTGGCCGGGAATCATGCCGCCGCCAACGCAAAATCGCACATCAGCCATCGGCGTCCCATCGCAGAAATCCCCGCCAAATCAGCCACGTCACGAACAGCCAAAGCACTAAACCATTCGCCGCGCGGCCGAGATCCAGCAGGGGGCCCCCGCAACAACACACCGGCAGCTGACCCGCAACCCCACGTCGGCAGCAACATGGTTTAGTATACTGCACCGCAGCGCAGCGGACACCACACCGCAGCGCAGTGGAGTGAGCACCGCACCGCAGCGCAGCGGCCACCACACCGCAGCGCAGCATCGGCATATGTTATCAGGGGCGGGTGTTCAACTACTCGGCTTTGGCAAGAGCGGAGCAGAGGGGAGAGGAGGGTTGGGAGGAGCATTACGTTAAGAGATGAACAACGAATTCCAATGGAACCTTTCGTTGCGCGACTGATTTGGCAGGGAATCATGCCGCCGCCAACACAAGACCGCACACCTACCATCGGCGTCCCATCGCAGAAATCCCCCGCCAAATCAGCCACGCAACGAATTTCGCCGCGTGGCCGAGATCCAGCAGGGGGCCCCCGTAACAAGACACCGGCAGCCAACACGTAACCCCACGTCGGCAGCAGCGTGATTTTAACATAATTTAACATGCTGCACCGCAGCGCAGCGGACACTGCACCGCAGCGCAGCAGCCACCGCACCGCGGCGCAGTATCGGCGTGTGATCTGGTTTGGCAGGGAATCATGCCGCCGCCAACGCAAAATCGCACATCAGCCATCGGCGTCCCATCGCAGAAATCCCCCGCCAAATCAGCCACGTCACGAACAGCACCGGCCATTCGCCGCGCGGCCGAGATCCAGCAGGGGGCCCCCGCAACAAGACACCGGCAGCCAACCCGCAACTCCCGCGTCAGCAGTAACCTGATTTAACAGTTAGTCAGGAAGTTATTTCTGACTGGTTTGGCAGGGAATTATGCCGCCGCCAACGCAAAACCGCACATCAACCATCGGCGTCCCATCGCAGAAATCCCCCGCCAAATCAGCCACGCAACGAACAGCCAAGCCATAACCATTCGCCGCGCTACCAATCCAGCAGGGGGCCCCCGCGACAAGACACCGGCAGCCAACACACAACTCCCACGTCAGCAGCAGCACGATTTAACAGTTAGTCAGAAATAACTTAATGAAGTATTTGTTGGAGGTGATTTATTGTTTCTTGTTCAACCGTCTCAAATTGCGGCGGTAGCGGTTACTTTCAGGGGGGCTGGGGGGGGGGAGGGGCTACGAGGGAGTTTGGAAGGAGGGTGGGGGGAGGGGAGGGATGGCGGGGAGAGGCGGGCGGGCGGGGAGCTGGGGCGGGCGGGCAGGGAGCTGGGGCGGGCGGGCGGGGAGCTGGGGCGGGAGGGCGGGGACTGGGCGGGGTTGCGGGCGACTTTCCGGGAGACGGCTCTCATGAGAGAGTCGTCCGAGGGGAGGTCCTCCGAGAATCGGCTCTCCGCTGGTGCTGGGGAGGCCGGGGAGGCGGGGCCTGAGTCGGTGTTCGACTCGGCTGGTTGGGCTGGGGAGCGCGGTGCCGGTGGATCAGCGGCAACGGCGCCTTCGAGGTCCGACAGAGATGCCTCGGGGAGCTGGGGTGGTGGTCGGGGGGTCTGTCGGTTGGGGGGTCTGGCGGGAGGCCGGTGGGGTGGGGGGGGGGGAGGTTCCGGGAGGTGGGAGGGGCGGCCAAGCGCCGGGGGCGAGACCTGGGCTGAGAGAGGTGGAGGGCGGGGCGTCCGGTGGGCGCCGACTGTCGCCGCGTTTCAAGCGCTCTGTCTCTCGAGCGAGACCCCAGGCCAAACACCGGCGGTCCCAGGCCGGGTGGGCCTGGTCGCACGAGGCGCAGCGTGCTGCGCGCGTGCACCCTTCGGTGCCGTGCTCGCCGGCGCACCGACCACAGGTGGCGGTGCGCACCCGGCAGGTCCACTTGAGGTGGCCGTAGTGCCAGCACTGCTGACACTGCCGGGGGGGGGGGGGGCGGGATCCACTCCCTGACGGGGGCAGCCACGTACCCACAGTGGATGTGGGTCGGCAGCTCCTTGCCTCGGAAGCGGAGCCGAATCAGCGGGTTGGGCTGATCGGGTCGCCGCTTCGATGGCGACAGGCGAGTCACCTCGCACACCCCTTGGTGTGCGAGTTCCCGGAGGAGATCGTCCTCCGAGAGCTCGGCCACGTCTGGGCACCATGCCAGACCCTCCACGGAGTTGAGGTGCGCCGGGGCCTCCACGGCGACCCTCACTCCGATGAAGGTGGTCCGTCCCATGACACTGACGTTCTGTTGGGACGTCAGTGTCTCGATCAGGAGTGCTCCCGATCGAATGGGTTTGGCGCTGGCTACGTCGCCACAGATGGCGACCAGCCAGCGCCGGACCTGGAACGGGTTGACATTCCTAAATGGAATGCCATCCGCTCGCCACATAAGGAGGCAAGCGGGCCCGTCCGGGGGGTGGGGTCGGGGGGGAGCCGTGCTCCGGGTCGGACCCTGGGAGGCCCCTGAGGGGAGCGGGGAGTGGATCCGACCGGGGAGGTGCGACGTCGCGCACCGGGGGGGGACCCCAGAGGGGGGTCGGAGGGTCGGGGGGACGGAGGGGCGGGGGGGGGGGGGGGTCGGGGGGTCGGGGGGACGGAGGGGCGGAGGGGCGGGGGGGGGGGGGGGGGGGGGGTCGGGGGGATGGGAGTCCGGCAACGGCCGGGCCCCTGGACGGGGCGGGCGGGGCCCCTGAGGGGGGCTGGGAGGGGGACTGGGAGGGGGACTGAGCGGCGGGCGGGGGGCCCCAGTCCGACGGCGATATGGCCGGGTCGGGTCGGGGAGATGGTCGCCACCGGTCCACCACGGCATGGTGGGCGGGTCGGGCAGGCGGGGGGGACCGTCCAGGGGGGAACGCGGACGCGCTCCGGGGAACCCCGGAGGGGGGTCGTAGGGGCGGCGGGGCGGGGGGGGGGGGGGTCGCCATGACCGGAGGAGGGAGGGGAAAGTTTAATGAATAACCTAAATTACGTTAACGTGGCACACACGGCAGAACGTGTTGCCAGCTGCAATTAATCTAAAGAATGAAGCGGGTTCTCTACCTTGCAAATTGTGGAAATTACGTTACCTACTTAAAAATATCTAAGGGCTACCTATCTAAGGGTCTAACGACCCTGCCACAAGCACGTGGACAGGGTCCCGCACCCGGAAGAGGTGGAGGGCTGGTGAAGTCTGGCTGGAAGTCGTCAGTGGTCCGATGTCGTTGAGATCGATGAGATCAGTGGAGGTATGTTCCCACAGACCAGAACCCGGCGGATCTCGTATCCCGAGGCGCAGACGCGCGGACCCTGAGGGACAGCGACCTCTGGCGATCCGGTCCTCAGTTCTTGAGAGAGTCATCAGACAAATGGCCGAGGCACCCGGAAGCTGCAGAAGAGGTGTCCGAGGACGATCTCGAGGTGAAGGCGTGTTCTACGTGCCTGACCGTCGAGCTGGAGGATACCGCCGACAGCCCGATGAAGAAACTGATTGAGTATTACTCAACCTGGAAACGGCTGACCAGAGCAGTCGCGTTGATCCGCCGCGTGATGCGAATGCTGAAAGACAGAGCTCTAGGCTGCATCACGTCGACACCAGCCGAGCTCGGCGTGCTGGATCTAGAAGAGGCGGAAAGGTGTGTCGTACTGCACGCACAAAAAAACGGCTTTCCACAGGAGATGAAGGATCTGCGATCGGGCAAGGAAGTGCGATTGTCGAGTTCACTCGCCCGCCTGGATCCGGTTGTCCAAGACGGCGTCCTGAGAGCTCGGGGTCGCTTGAAGAACTCGGCGCTGAGTCAGACCGCCAAGTGTCCGGTGATCCTCCCGAAGAAAGGACGGGTGGTCGATCTATTGCTCGATGACTTCCACCGGAGAGCCGGCCACGAAGGGAGACAGCACGTCATGGCTGACGTCAGTCGGTCGCACTGGGTCGTGGGAGCGAACTCGGCCGTTCGACGGGTACTGAGCCGCTGCCTGAGCTGCCGGCGAAGACAGGGACCGCCGGAGACTCAGAAGATGGCCAATCTCCCGGAGGACCGAGTTCAAGATGGGGAGAAACCATTCACGAGGACGGGTGTCGACTTCTTCGGGAATTTCTACGTGAAGAGAGGAAGGTCTCACGTCAAGAAATACGTGGTAATCTTGACGTGCCTGGCAGTAAGGGCTGTGCATATCGAGGTGGCGGACAGCTTGTCGGCCGACTCTTTCATGTGCGCGTTGCGCAGGTTCGTCGCTCGTCGAGGTGACGTGCGCGTGCTGCGCTCAGACCGTGGCACAAACTTCACAGGAGCAGACCGTGAACTCCGAGATGAAGTCGACAAGCTGCATGAGAAGAACGACTGGATCCAGAGGGCAGCGCTCGAAATGAAGACAGACTGGAGGTTCAATCCTCCGAACGCGTCTCACTTCGGTGGGGTCTGGGAAAGACAAATCCGTACCGTCCGCAAAATCCTGAACGCGCTTCTAACCGAACAAACTTTCACAGAGGAGACTCTGCACACACTCCTGTGTGAAGTCGAGTGTATAATGAACAACCGGCCTCTGACTCCGGTGAGCGCCGACCCGAGAGACGAGGTGCCGCTCACGCCTAACCACCTCCTCCATCTGAGATGTGTGACTCTTCCAAGCAGCGATTCAGCAGCAGACGGTGATATGGTCGGTCGCAGACAGTGGAAGCAGGCGGCCTACCTGGCGGAGCAATTCTGGTGCCGCTGGCGCAGAGAATACCTGCCGCTGCTGCAGAAGAGAGCTGGTCCGTGCACAAGAAGCAAGACGAACCTGAAGCCGGGGGGATGTTGTCCTAATCGTGGATGACTTCGTTCCGCGTGGCACCTGGCCACTCGGACGCGTGGAAGGGGCGTCAGTCGGCTCGGACGGACGGGTGCGTACCGTTCAAGTCCGCGTCCGTGGGACGACCTTTGTGAGGCCCGTCACCAAGGTGGTGAAGATTGTCGAAGTGTAGAAAACTTTGCGTAGAGACCAAGATAGAACATGAGCCAGTTACAACGAGGACGAATCGAAAAAGGAAGAAGCGAGAAACGAAGACGAGCGTAGGAGTACGAAGTTGTTGTTCAGATCTCAGTCGACGAGCCACAAGTTGGAGGTATTAGTTAAGGTACGAGATGAGTTGGCATTGCGCCAGAAGTAAGAAGTAACGTTGTTTTTGACGTCGGCGACGTCAAAAGAGGCCGGGTGTAAGTGCGCCCTGTCCTCGTATCCTATTTTTATCCGGCTCCCACCCGCCTCCTCTCCAGTTTCACACTGAATGCAGGCTTCGTTATAATTTAGTAGCCCGAGCCCCGGGAGGGGGGCTCGGCGCCGTCTCGCAGGCTTCGGTACAGTCGAGGCTCTCCTCAGGAATGATAGGGATGGCTATTTTCACTGTCGCATACTCGCCCTTTGCGGTACTTGGTGCGACATGTGCATTTAGTATGTATTTCTCGTTATCGTCGGATATAAAGAGTTTGTAATGTCTCCGACGTGATTTGTCAATTCCAAGATACTTATTTGATTACGAATTTGTTGTATAACTGTCGCGATGTTGCACTCATACGTAGTACTTGTCCGCGCCGTACTCGCGACTAGAGGCGGGACGACCTCGAAAGTACTCATCTCGGCGTATTTGTTTTCTGTGTCGGTTGGTGGCGGCGGCGGCCGCGCCGCCTCCTTCGTGATTACGCCTGTGCGAAGGCGATACCGTCGGTAAGGCTGTCCAGCAACTCAGGATTATTTCTTCGTGACCTTTAATATGTATTGTTGTATTATCAGTAAGTTAGATGCCAAATATTAGCGCGATTAACATCGCGTCGTGATCGCCGCTGATGCGTCAGTGTCGGCTGTTTGTCAAGGTCATTAGCTTAGTTTTGCAGCAACTCGCGAGTCATTCTGAGCATTGTTTCTGCGCATAACGTTGCTGCGTGGGCAGAATCGGGCGTTTTTCGGGACTAAACGTGTCCTGCAGTTAGCGCGAATTCGTCTTGATTCGTCTTGTCTTTCAGAAACCGTGTTCGTGTTCGGGTTCCTGTTCGTCGAAGCCACCCGTCCGCTAATAAACGGACCACACGCGTCTACGACTTTCGCCGTTCCGGCATGACTCAGAAAGCAAGGCACAGGCATCAACAATGGTTATATACTGAGAGGGTCGGCCTGGACCGACCCCGGGTTCCCGTCCCCTGATGGTTATATACCGAGGGGGTCGGCCTGGACCGGTCCCGGGTTCCCGTCCCCTGATGTTTATATACTGAGGGGGTCGGCCTGGACCGACCCCGGGTTCCCGTCCCTTGATGGTTATATACTGAGGGGGTCGGCCTGGACCGACCCCGGGTTCCCGTCCCCTGATGGTTATATACTGAGGGGGTCGGCCTGGACCGACCCCGGGTTCCCGTCCCCTGATGGTTATATACTGAGGGGGTCGGCCTGGACCGACCCCCAGTTCCCGTCCCCTGATGGTTATATACTTAGAGGTCGGCCTGGACCGACCTCGGGTTCCCGTCCTCTGATGGTTATATACTGAGGGGGTCGGCCTGGGCCGACCCCGGGTTCCCGTCCCCTGATGGTTATATACTGAGGGGGTCGGCTCACTTTCACCGAGCGCCATTTTGTTTTCCGGGGCGGCTTGTCCGTGTGTCCGTGTGCCGTGCTGAAAAGATATTTATTTCGATCTTTTTGCTTTAATTTGCAGATTCTTGCTTTCCCGTAGTGTCTTCCATGTTGATTAATATTGAAATATCATATCTTCTTGCTTTGCAAAGTGTGTCTACTTTCTCTGGCTCAGCGGTAGCATTCGTTATGAAAATTGTTCGGCTCATCTCGCTGTTTTGTTTGAGGTATTTGACGTTCTTGTTGCCGTAACTTTCCACAAGTATATTTGTTATGGTTTAGAATGCGACCTGGTTTTATAGGTCTGGTCGATATCCTCCGCAAAACGTCTTCATTTATGCCTTCCCAATTACACCTCTCTTGATTTTGGTCGTTCAACGTTTTCAACTGGGAGCCTCCCAGGACATGAACTTTCCCCGGTTTTGTGTCACATTGTTTGGTGTAATACGACTCGTTTTGAATATTTACTGTCGTCTGTCAGTATCCTGTTTACGCCAACACCCAGTCCTTTTCTTAGACGGCCGGCATGTTACCAACTTGATGGGAAAAGACACTTCAGCCGGTGTGAATTGTGTGAAAACAAGCTTGGTTTGTTTCTGATCTTTTACCGGCTTTAGCGAGATGTAAAGTATGATGAGTTTACCGGCGTCATGTCTTAAACCACTGACCGGTCCAATCTTTAAAGGGGAGGGTGAATTTGACCGACGACTTCCATGTTTGACATCTGACGACTGGTTGCGTATCGGCACGTGAAATGCAGTGTCCCATGTCAACCGCTGAACGCTGGCCGACGCTGATTTGTTTTCCGCGGGATAGCGCCATTTCTGGTGTTTTGACCGACTCTTATTTGCACCCATTTTTTCAAGCTGAGCTTCAAGAGTGAATGTATCCTTTCAGCTTGCTGACCCCTGTCTGGCGGATTGAACTGCTTTATCTGCAACATTTTGCAATATTTCTTGTTTTGTCTCGCATTCCATTGGGCTCTTCCCGCGATCTGTTTGTCGCGACCCGGCCGGATAGAGGGGGAGATAGCACCTGGCCTGTCCCCTGTTTGCTCCGAAACTATGAGACCGATCAAAACAATTTTTTCACCATTCGATCCGGCGTGGTCCAAAACGGTGTCGTTCTCAGTTGTATCCATTTTGGTCCACTTAGAGTGTACCAATCAGTATCAAACCAAAAGCGTCGCCGTTTTGGACCACGCCCGATCGAATGGTGAAGAAATCGTCCAGATCGGTCCCATAGGTTCGGAGCATGGGCTCGTCGGCAACGTTTTTTGGTGATTTTGGTCCAATTTGGTCCATTTAGAGTGGACCAATCTGTATAAAACCCAAAACGGTAACGTGTTGGACCATGCCGGATCGAATGGTGAAGAAATCGTTCAGATCGGTCCCTTAGTTTCGGAGCATGGGCTCGTCGGCAACGGTTTTGGTCCAATTTGGTCCACTTTGAGTGGACAAATCTGTATACAACCCAAAATGGCACCGTTTTCGACCACGCCGGATCGAATGGAGAAGAAATTGCTTAGATCGCTCCCAAAGTTTCGGAGCATGTGCCCGTCGGCAACGGTTTTGGTCCAATTTGGTCCACTTAAAATGGACTAATTTGTATAAAACCCAAAATGGCACCGTTCTGGATCACGCCGGATCGATTGGTGAATGAATTACCCAGATCGGTCCCATAGTGTCGGAGCATGGGCTAGTCGGCAAATTTGCACTAAAATTTGTGGTCCAATTTAGTACATTTAGGGTGGACCAAACTGTATAAAACTCAAAACGGCATCGTCGAATGGTGAGAAAAAAAAATCACTCAGATCGGTCCAGAGTTTCGGAACATGGGCTGAGGGCTCGTCTGCTAATCTGGTCGTTTTTGTAAACCCTCCCGACGTATGTAAAGGGTTTTCGCTACTGCAAGGTTCTGTGCGATTTCTTGCAACATTGCAACTTTTTTTGAAATTTTTGAAAACTCTTCTTCTGGTTAATTTTGGGCCGCTTAATGTAATTACATAAATTTTGAGGCTCTCTGGATTAATCTGCACTAATTAGAGCTGCTTGCAACCATTGTCAACAATTTGCAACATTATTAAAATTTTGCTCACGGGGTTTTCTTGAGATCAGGAATAGAAATGCCATTTTCAGAATGTTATATCTCCGTGTTTTCGAGATATTACTAAATTTTGTGGTTGCAAATGCAGAATCGAACTAGACCCGTACATACATTTTTATTTTGGAGGCAGGTCAATCATCGGCGAACACATAGGTCGCTGCACGGTTACGGTGGGGGTGGTGCAATTTCGCTGGTTAATAGAAATTGGTCCGGTGGAATAAGGTCTGGGTTCCTTGTACGTGAGCCGGTACCCCCGTATCCCGTTCCCGTATTCCGTTCCCGTATCCCGTTCCCGTATCCCGTTCCTGTATCCCATTCCCGTATCCCGTTCCCGTATCCCGTTCCCGTATCCCGTTCCCGTATCCCGTTCCCGTATCCCGTTCCCGTATCCCGTTCCCGTATCCCGTTCCCGTATCCCGTATCCCGTATCCCGTATCCCGTATCCCGTATCCCGTATCCCGTATCCCGTATCCCGTATCCCGTATCCCGTATCCCGTTCCCGTATCCCGTTCCCGTATCCCGTTCCCGTATCCCGTTCCCGTATCCCGTTCCCGTATCCCGTTCCCGTATCCCGTTCCCGTATCCCGTTCCCGTATCCTGTTCCCGTATCACATTCACATATATCGTTCCCTTATCCCGTATCATGTTCCCGTATCCCGGTTCATTAGAATTGACGCATCTTTTCTTGAAATGTTGTGTCTCTGTTCTATCTCCCTGTAATTTGGCACACCTATAACTGATGTCCGGTTTTCATAACCATTTAATCTCCAATAGATTAAAACTTTATTTTTGCTGATCGTCCGATCCGTCATGCACGTGCCTTACTGATGCCAAGTGCGTTTTTCGAATCTCAAATATCGGAGCTCCTCACTTGAAACGCTCGGAATTGCCAGCCAACAAAGTGGGCCGAGAGCTCGTGCCGGTTCTGACGGCAGCGGCCGCAGCCCGAAGATGCGCCCCTCACGAGCGTAACAGACGTCGCACGTGATCCAAATTTTATCACAGACAATGGTTGCACGGGTCTGACTTGGTGTGAAAAAAATCGTCACCGCAGCACTCGCCGTTGCCGAGCAGCGGCCCGCCAAAGGGAACGGACGTCACATCCATACATCCATACGTACAAACGTACCATACAAAACGTTTTGTTTTTTTTAATATTAATTTACTATCGCCATCACGAAAATAAACAATGTTTTTTTTTTAACTGGCATTGCGCTGGTGCCCCTGATAGGCCGGTGGTGCTCCTGGGCCCCAAGGGGGGATCAGGACCCTCATGACCCCGCCCCCTCTGAATCCGCCACTGTGTAGAGCTGTAGCTTGATGTAAGAACCCGCGACCTGCACATGCCCTGTCCGAAAATATGTATTCAGCTTCATTTGATTTTAGTATATTTGTATTAAAGCACGCGCTTAATAACTCTGACATCTTTGAATGAACGTAGAAGACTCGTGGAACAGACAATACCATCCCAAATTTCAGAATGATATCACCATTTTTGACTGACTTATGGCATATAAAGCATTGGTAACTCATGACGTCATATTTACAAATTGCGTTTTTGTCTTTTGTTGACCAGATACAGACAAATAAATGACACCACTGTATTTCTGAGACAAAAATGATGTAGAAACATATCTTTTTTATTTAGATTTTATCAATTAAAAATGTTGACCTTCATTGACCTGAACTTGACATTAACTTCACGTAAATGATGTCAGGTGGTAAAATGACTATCATTATCGAATTATACGTGGAAATAACTCATACAACATGTGTTGCATGACTTTCGTAGATATTTTTAGCATAGTGACCTTTTATGACACGACCTTGACCTTGACCGTGGCCAACAATCTCACTTTAGCTCATGCGAGATGTGTATCATACCTTTGGCAGCACTTTGGGTGAGCATGGTCGTAATCGAAGTCTTTCGATGGAAAGTATGGCTCATAAACTCAAATACGGCGATTTTGACCTTTGACCTGACCGTCACCTGACATTTGAACTCACTTTGAAATGTAGGAGCATGATTTAGATTCGTCTCATTGAGAGCTTTCCAATGCCGCCTCGCGCGTCTTGCTACGATCATTGGTTCGGAAGATAACCAGGGGGCGTTCAACGCCCCCCCCCCCTCCGGACTGGGTAAAGATATTGAGGTGCGGTTAACGCCAGTGGATTGAATAGGTGATTCTGAGCAAGACATATTTGTATGATTTTGTTACCCGAGGTTAAGGTCAAGGTCAATGTCATAATTGAGGTCAAAATTGTAAATAATTTCCGTTTCCTGTACGTACGGGATTTGTGTGAGTATTTCCGGGGTATTGCACCGAGTTTAGAGGACAAATCGAGAAGGCCATTTTGGGATGCACCAAAACTATCTGGGAGGGGTGCAAAAAGGTCAAACACTTCCAAACTTGATCGGAAGTCACTTGTCACGCCTTGGTCGATCGATCTGGTTGCTCAGTACTGGATTCTTTTATCATCGGAAGTCACTTGTCACGCCTTGGTCGATCGATCTGGTTGCTCAGTACTGGATTCTTTTATCATCGGAAGTCACTTGTCACGCCTTGGTCGATCGATCTGGTTGCTCAGTACTGGATTCTTTTATCATCGGAAGTCACTTGTCACGCCTTGGTCGATCGATCTGGTTGCTCAGTACTGGATTCTTTTATCATCGGAAGTCACTTGTCACGCCTTGGTCGATCGATCTGGTTGCTCAGTACTGGATTCTTTTATCGTGAAACACATTATCAAGCGCATCCCCTGGCATTTTGAGCGTCAGTCAGTGCCAACATCATATACTCACTTCTTCCCCCTGGCATTTTGAGCATCAGTCAGTGCCAATATCATATACTCACTTCTTCCCCCTGGCATTTTGAGCATCAGTCAGTGCCAACATCATATACTCACTTCTTCCCCCTGGCATTTTGAGCATCAGTCAGTGCCAACATCATATACTCACTTCTTCCCCCTGGCATTTTGAGCATCAGTCAGTGCCAACATCATATACTCACTTCTTCCCCCTGGCATTTTGAGCATCAGTCAGTGCCAACATCATATACTCACTTCTTCCCCCTGGCATTTTGAGCATCAGTCAGTGCCAACATCATATACTCACTTCTTCCCCCTGGCATTTTGAGCATCAGTCAGTGCCAACATCATATACTCACTTCTTTCCCCTGGCATTTTGAGCATCAGTCAGTGCCAACATCATATACTCACTTCTTCCCCCTGGCATTTTGAGCATCAGTCAGTGCCAACATCATATACTCACTTCTTCCCCCTGGCATTTTGAGCATCAGTCAGTGCCAACATCATATACTCACTTCTTCCCCCTGGCATTTTGAGCATCAGTCAGTACCAACATCATATACTCACTTCTTCCCCCTGGCATTTTGCATGAATGGAACCATGCACACATGTGAACAGAACCAGAACGAAACAGAACCGACTGTCCCAGGGAAGACGGAGTTTGCCAGTTTCTGAACGTAGTCCTAGAGGAAAATATACAGGCATGCACAAACGATTTGGATGACGAGGGCGATTTTGAGACCGAAATACGCTTTAAGCACTGAGTTAGTACCGATCGCTGCACGCTAGTAGACATGGTTGAGTCGCGTGAGGATTTCCTGGAAAGTCTTAGCCGCCAGCCAGCATGGTGCACGATTTTTTTTGGACGCCTCATTCCCGAAGTACAGAAACTGATACCGGGACTGAGCAAAATTCACTGTTTTTCTGACGGCTGCGCAGCTCAATACAAAAACAAGTTTAATTTAATTCACATCGCACATCACTCTGCGGACTTTGGAATCACATGCGAATGGCACTTCTTCGCCAAATCCCGCGGCAAAAGTGCATGTGATGGCATTGGTGGCACGATGAAAAGAGCGGAGGCGACAGAGAGTCTCAGGCGTCCGTATACTGACCAAATTCTGTCGGCACAGGCCATTTTTACGTTTCTGACAGAAATTCGAAACCACCATCCAGTTTTGCTTGGTGGAGAAGGGAGAGGTCAAGAAAACTGCAGCGGGGCTAGCTGCACGTTTCTCTGCTGCCAAAACAATTAAAGGCACCCAGCAGTTTCACCGTTTTGTTCCAGTGGATGAAATGCACATGACAGTTTGTCACGTGGACCCGGCAAAACAGTCCACATTAGGTGATAAACGCATCTTGGAGGGAACATGAACAGTGTAAAAAGTAACCCTGTTCTCTATCGGTGTGATGGTATGCAGCTACTCATGTACTTCGAGGTGTTTTATGATTCAGACACGTGGACGCGAGGTAGTATGGCTGCGAGCCAGTTTCGTACGGTTCTGTTCACATGTGTGTATAGTTCCATTCATGCAAAATGTCAGGGGGAAGAGGTGAGCATATGATGTTGTCGCACACTGACGCTCAAAATACAATGAGATGCGCTTGAAAATGTGTTTCATGAGAGAGAAAAAAAAATCAGTACTGAGCAACCATATCGATCGACCAAAGGGTACAAAGTGACTTCCGATCAAGTTTGGAAATTTTCGAACTTTTGCATCCCCCAGATAGTTTTGGCGCATCCCAAAATGGCCTTCTGGATTCGTCATTGTCTGAACTTGGTGCAATACTCCGGAAATACTCACAAAAACCCGTACGTATAGAAAACTGAAATTATTTACGAGTTTGACCTAAATTATGACCTTGACCTTGCCCTTGACCTCAGGTAACAAAGTCATACGAATATTTCTTGCTCAGAATCACCTATCCAATCCACTGGTGTTGACCGCACCTCGATATCTTTAGTCCGGTGATATGCATGGGTAACGTTCGCAGCGCCACCTATACGTTGTTTTTCTAGGCTGAAAAGGGGCTTTTAGGGATCTATATCCACTTATAAAGTTTTTAGATCGAAAGGTAATTGATAAAACTCAATTAGGCTTTGAGTCAAAAATAAAGGTTTCGACTGGGTAAAGGTCAATATAGGTCACGTAAAAAAGGGTCACAAGGTCACAAAATCAAAAAAGCACAAATCGCAAATTTTGAGATAGTCAAAAGTTTTCCTGCATCATCGCAAGTTCAGTGATATATCGCTTTTAGGGTTTCCGGTCGTCTCACTATAAGTTATGATCCATCAAAGAAAGGTATGCAGCGTGACCTCTCGAAATTGCCGGAGGCTATAACTCAGTGACTGTTGCTTGGCGATGAAAAATATTTGCACAGCCGTCTTCAGGGCCTACGACAACCTTATAGACCCAATTTTAGAGTTTTCTGAGAGATGAGGGTGTAAAATCGACCCTCCGACTGGTCGATCTGTCCTGGAACGCCCCAGTACTGTAAATTAGCTGTTATGTGATGTATGTAAAGTGTAGTTATCTTTAAAACTGTATTTTCTACATTTTGTTTAATTTACGGTCTAATTTGGCTGGAAATCTGTCGGAAGTGACGTCACTATGACGTCATTTTCTCGTGACACATTACAACTCAATGATAATACAAATAAAATGATCAGATAATAATACAGATAATACACATTACAACTTGGTGATGATACACTGGTAATGTGAAAAGCCTTTTTCCATATAATCATTGTAAAAAATATGGTTATTTTATTTCGAAAGTAGCCGTATATCAAATAGTCAAAAGAATGCATGAAGGTTTTTGAAGGTCATTGAAAAAGGGAAGTGGCAGGAAGGCCCAAAAATGAGCACTGCGCTACCTTGCCGACACCTACCTTTAGCCAGATTGCAACCGTCAACAAAAGCCACATTGGACCAAAAAAGTGCTGGGGAGTGGAGCTGGGAACTGAGAGACGTGGAATGTTTTCCATGATGACCGGGTGATTATTAGATCGCGTTTGAGCTAGATGAGGGACGCGGCTCACATGCGATTGCCGATACCGCCGTCGATACCAAGTTGAGTAGATACTATGCCGTGCCGATACTATGCCGATACCTGCGAAGCCCGCCGATACCGATAATAAGTTTTTTCGAAAATATTCCATCTCTTATTGGTACTAATGAGGACTCAAACGACAGCTTCATCTATCCCATATCCGTGTATGGGAGGGTTCACACGGTTTCTTGCATTTCCTTGAAAAAATGACGCATTTCTAATAATTACCAGAAAGGGCAAAAACATGGGTTCAAGCCCAACCGACACAACTGTTTTTCATGACATACGGTGCATACTTTGCAATAGGCCTGCAATCATAAATTTACGATCATTCAGAAGCGAGTCATTTCATTAGGAATGCTCGCAGGATTTGTCCAAGGAAATCGGAGTACTTAACCCTATTTGTAACAGGGGGCCGGATCCCCCCCTCATGTTTTTCGCAGATATCCCCCGAACGGCAAGGACTAGACCCATACAATTTTGGGACTTTTCCTAGAATTTAATTCCGCATATGGACGCAAAATTTTGCATTCTTAACCTGAACAGAGGCAGTTCCAGGGCACGTTTTTGGGAGGGTTCTGCGGCGACATTTGGCGATAATACGGAAATGCGATCTTCATAGTTTCTTCCTAACTGCCTTAAGTATGAAGGAGTTACATCGGTTTACGGTGATTGCAACAAGTCTAAATTAGTCGATGTTAATTAAATATCATAAAAATTGCATGGTAGAGGCGGTTTCAGAGGCTTGTAAAGGGGTTTTCCAGGAAGTATCCAATGCTTGGCGGGAAGCCAACAGAGCGATGTAAGGGCCATTTATAGCTATCAAGATGTAAAAGATAGCTTTTCCTTCCATTATTTGCATAATGTATTATATATAGAGTTGCAGGGGCGTGTTCAGGTACATGGAAAGGGGGTGACTGGCATGGTGATGACGATATGCTAGCGATTACGGCGCAATAGACGGTTAGTTTATAATGATATGTGCACATATGAGGCCAGGAGAGGAAATGAAGTCATTTTTTGCAGAGGCGCGCTCAGTAATGGAAGAAAGGGGGACATATAACTGCAAGGAAACTAAGATGCATGGGCCTACAATGACATAACATACTGCAGTTTCCGGAAGAAACATGCACCACAGGGTACTCTACGAACGAGTATAAGATAATAGGCGAGTCCAGGTAGGGTAAAAAGGGGGTAAGTAATGTGAATTGAAGTTGTAAGTGAAATAATTACTGTTGACTAGTTCGTATCATAATAGCGGATACTATACCTATCAAAAGGTATTGCACCTCCCCGATTTGGATACTAGATACGCCTATGATGAAATTAACATGCAAAAAGGAACTATCTACGATCAGTAACTTATTTATAGTGCTGGGTAGCAACTTGCCTGCGGTTAATATTTTTTCCCTATTTGACCTCCCTTTTTCACTGACCTGGTACCGCCTATGGCAACGCAAAATATGTTTTATAACTGTTTTGTCTAATATCAAAATAAAGCACCATTTCATTTATTTAAAAAAAACATCAAAAAATGGTTTTATTACGCATTTACTTCACCCCATATTGAGTGACCTGCACACGCCTATGATTTTTGCATTTTCAAAAGTCACCACGACATATTAATTTCCAATTCATTCTGTATCGATCCTCATTGGTTGCGTTAAAATCGGTTGATAAACATGACAGCTGTGTTGGATCACACATACCTCTAAAATTTGTAGTTTTTGCCCCCCTGTTGCCCTCTTATCAACAATGTCGTTTTTTTAGAAATGTAGATCGTGTTGAGAGGAATAATATGCCGTTTGATTTGTGAAAACCTGACGGGTAGATCTCGAGATCTCCGGGGGGCGGAATCCCCCCCCCCCTGTTACAAATAGGGGTAGCCATTAGCCTGTTACAAATAGGGTTAAGAGTATGGTGGTACGCACCACGACGGAGCTTTACGCCAGAACCCCAGGCCCTGCCAGGACCCCAGGCCCTGCCAGAACCCCAGGCCCTGCCAGGACCCCAGGCCCTGTCAGAACCCCGGCGAGACCTCCGACCAGGACCTACGAAAAAAGGGAATATATCATTGCTATTGACAATAAAGAAGAATCTGAAGCTACGAGGCGTGTGAATAAAGCTGGTTTTCGGCTGGCTGGCTAGTTGCCGATCGTTTGACTACACTGAACAAATTAGACTCGACGCTACCGGGTTTATCCAAGCACAGCGAGTGATTCATGCGTATTCACCTTCACGTTCGAGTTGGGGCTTTCGGGTATTCTGACTACTAGGCATGCTTACTCGCAAACAATCATGCTATCCGCATTTCGTAGTCTGCGTACACTCTGAGCGCGGAAGTTTAAACCGTGGACATCGGGTAGTGGGTACTTAAACTAACTCGTGGACAGGGAGTAACAACTACCCTTAGGACCAGGACCATAAATCCGGTGCTCGAGGACAAGAAGAATAACGGCACTATACCGGCGGGTATCACATTATTTGCACCTTGTTTAACTCGGCAGTCGGCATATATGGGTATTTTTCGTCAGCTGTTGCGGTTGGACGCTGAGCGGCTCGGCTACGGCTTTGTCCGCGTCGGAGTCGGAGGCGACGGCGAATCGGCGCGCGTGTGTGTGTTTTGATTGGTCTCGGCTGCAGAGTACTTATAGTCAAGGCTGTTAGTCGCAGCCTGATTGGTCCAGGCTGCGCAAAGGCTGTTAGTCGCAGCGTGATTGGTCTAGCATGTGCAGTTTCGCATTCCGTTGGAGCGTTGGATGCAGTCGGCGGCCGGCGCCATTTTTCAGTGCAATGTGCGTGCGGTGCTCCGTACTTCGCGCCGACGACGCAGTGAAATAAGGGCTGAAACTGTTCTACATTGTCAGATTGTTGTTATGAAGGGCTTATTTCAGGCGCAATCCTAATTTCGTGCCGTGTTTGTGCAAAAACAGTTTGTATTTACGTATTTACCTGGATCGTCTGCGCCGTATTGGTGTACGTGTAGCGAGCCACATTTTAAAATTACACCCAAAAGAAGCAAAGCGGGGACGCGGGGATAAGTAAAAAAAGAGAAACTTTGCAAAAGCTATATATTTATCAATTGAACATGGAAAGAACGGTGGCCGTGGGGACACCAGAACCTTCTGACAGTGCCGACGCCGGCGGAGGCCACCTACGCATACGACAAACACCCTCGTCAAAAGCCGGACACCGGCGGGGTGTCGTTGTTAGGGGCACACCCGGCCCATAAAACGACGCTGTTAACCCGACCCAGCGACCCCATTAGACGCTGAGCGTCGGCCGGCCAGCCCCGTCACGTACAGCGCTCGGCAGAAGCCTCTACGCAGGATCTTGACCTAAATACGTCCGCGAGCGCCGGTCAAAGGCCGCCGCAGGCGCCCACCGGGGGCCGCTGCAGCCAGTTCCGGCGGCTGCAGCCGCCCTCCGGCAGCTGCAGCTACGCTGGATGGTCAGAAGGACCAATAAGGAGGCAGCAAGCAATGGCCCGGGGCAGCGGAGTCGGCTTCCGGCCGCCGCAGACATCCACGGGCCGCTGCAGCTGGGGCAGGCTGGAGAGAAGGAGTTCGGGAGTGAGCAGGGACGGAGGCAGGCTGGGGCCGCGGCTCCTCTTCGCGAGCCTCAGTCTCAGAGGTGATGAGTCACGAGAGACGGGAGTGAGGAGTGACTGAGGGAGGCTGGCTGGGGCTCCGCGCCGCGAGGCGAGGAGTCACGGCTCTGAGTCTCAGACGTGCAGTTGGTGACAAGCCGAAGAACTGGGACCAGCAACATTCGTTGCTTGTTTACTTTGCTAAATTCGTATGGATGACAAGAAGCCGTGTCAAGTACCATCACAAGTCAGGTTGCAGAGGCAGACTCAAGAAAGTTAGGTCGGTGATGGCCTTCAAGATTTACTGTTGTTTAGTTCTGTAAATTTCATACTGGAGAAAGGAGCCGCATATCACATCAAGTAAGGTCGGGAAGTCTGTACAATTCTTATACCCTCCTTATATCCCATGCTCAGTTAATTTGTTTGTGCATCGCAATACCATCAAATTTAAATTGCACAGTCTTTTCGCCGTTTGTTTAACTCCCCTGCCATTTGGTTATTTGTTGGTCATATAATCGCGGTATGATAATTTGTGTTGTGTGTCAGTGTCAGGGCGCAGCGAACTCTAAATTATCATTGATGGGTTACCTGGAATGTATACGGACCATTTTTGTTATAGCTTAAGACTCCTATATTGTTTGACTCATTAGCCGCAGGAGTATCTCGATTATGTTTCAATAATATGGTGGTAAACTGGTCCGTTTGTCGTGACCCTCAGTCTAAAATTTGCTAGCTCGAGTTAAAAGTTTCATTCTGATCCGTTATGACTGATAGGGTGCTTTTTTTGGGGGGGGGGACGTCATCTTCGTAATGCAACCAATTATCGAGGTTGTGCCAATGCTGTGGTGGTTGCCGATTGCATATATTTGACTACTGATTTGACTGATCGAACTGACGCGACTGATTTAACTGATTTGACTGTTTTCACTGATTGGGCTGACTTGACGTTACTCGAGCAGGTGTATATATGACGACTTGTATTATGCCCACGGGACAATTGATAAGCTATTGGTGCACCATTATTGTAAATAAACCCTTTCACTTGTGTGAATTCCCTATTGCTCTAATTCGGGATTGGGACTGAAAGAGGGATTGAGGAAGGAATATCAATGAGCAACTGCTGGAGCGCTGGCTTGAGGGGAATTAACGTAATATAATTAATCATATTAACGTAATACTATCTATGTAGGGACAAGCCATGATGTGACTTCAATGCTTATAAGGCAGGATAATGCAATTGTAATGCACTCTCTCACGCGGCGCCCAGCTGGCAGCACGCGAGGGGCGGTCGCTCCTTCCCCGTACCCCAGCACCAAGTGTGAGTGAAGCGATAGTTGTGTGAATGTGGACAGCCAGTGATACGACAGATCATCCATAAACAGCGCTAACCAGTGAAAACGTGAACAAGAACGATTCGTGCGGAGCAACACGACAAGTGATTGGTTGATAGAAGCCGAGTGAAACTTGGATCACCAATTTGGTATGTACTTACTGATATCTCGACGTGAGACGCAACCAGTGACACCGGTGGTCCGCAGCTTGGCTGCTGTGAATCTGCACGAATCAGTGGCAGCATGCGGCACGAAATACTTCGCTCGCTGCTGTTCGCCTGGCCTGTCTCGGCACTGATAGCCGCCGCCACACCAGCTCCAGGCCCACAGAGAGCTCGCCACCAATCGAGCTACGGGGAGGGCAGAGGCGGCGCGAGGGACACAGAGGACGAAGAACAACCGAGGAGAGACCAGCCCGACACCGAGCCTGGGCCCGCCGCTGGCCGAACCGCTGACCTGACGGAGCCACCACTGCCTGCGGGCGTGACCAGAGGACAAGGACGCCGGACCCGCTACCGTGGGCGCAGGAGAGGAGTCAACTGGGCGAGACACGGTGGGACCGACCGGCGGACACTAATCATCGGACAGTTGAACATTCAGTCCGTTAAGTCAAACTTACCTGAGCTGCGAGCTGAGATCAACAATGTGTATGGATTCCATGTGCTTGGACTGTGCGAGACTTAGCTTACAGCCAATATCACAAGCCGACTTTCTGAGTGTACCAGGTTATAATTTGTATCGTGCTGACCGATCCAATCATAGTAAGTTGGCTAAAGGCCACGGTGGTGTGGCGATTTTTTCCGGATTTTTCCCACTGAAGGGCTAATTTATTTTAATACATAAAGACACACACACACACACATCAAAACACACAACCAAACACACAAACAAACAATATGATTCGAAAACAATACAACGATAACGAGTGTTCAGCTTTGCGCAATCCGCCTGTGTTGTGCAACCCGCCTGGCCAAGCCGGAACGGTATCAGTACCAAGTATCCGTCTCCGGGGAGGTCTGGGGGTTACCACCCCGGCCGGGGAGAGCTGACTGAAACCTCCCCGGCGCTCCAGACGGGTGCAGCCCCCGCCCGCACTGCCTCGCGCCTGGTTGCGTGTTACCGCGTGGCAGTGCCCTATCCGCCGGCCGGCCGGTGGTGTGGCGATACTGGCACACCAGACCGTTAAAGTAACGATTATGCCTACACCCGTTACTGAGAGCCATGAACAGAGTAATTTAGAGATACTATGGACCCAGATGCAGTCAGGGAAAGAATGTCAGTTTATATTCGCATCAGCTTATAGGCATCCGACCAACACAGTACGGCAATTAACCGCAGATCTGGATGATTTGAACGCTCAGCTGAGCTATATGATAGCGGCCCACCCACGCAAGCATGTTATACTGGCAGGCGACTTTAATGCATGCTTAATGAAAGTCAATGGCGTAACTCCGGGGGCCAGATTACTGGAAACACTACGTATGAACGGACTCGTACCTGTGAATGTGAAACAGCCTACCTACCGGCCGGCCTCCTCCTTGTGATGTGATAGCCACCAGTCAGAGCGACAGAGTTGTCAGATCGGGTGTTACTCGTTGTCACTTAGGGGGCCCGCATGATTATACCAGGATAATGATACGTCAAGGTTGTGATAGTTGTGCTGGAAAGGGTGTCATTACGCGTAAGAGATGTTTAGGTCGAATTGATGTCACCGAGTTTAATGTCACCTTGTCACGCACTGATTGGAACGAGGTTTGGTGTAGTGGTAGTACGGAGGCGGGGTGGGAGGTGTTCGTGCGTATGTTTCTGAGCGCCTTGGATACTGTAGCGCCGATCCGGCGCATGCGTGTGTCACTGCCCGGGGCGCCACCTGTAACGGCGGCCACACGTGACCTGTTGGCCAGTCGCCGCCGAGCGCTCATAGATACGTCGGCCACCGGACGAGAGCGCTACAAGGAAATTAACCGTCAGTGTTGAGCGTCGATTCGGTCAGATACCGCAGCCTACTTTGAGAATGAGTGTAGGAAAGCGGGACCTACGAAAATGTGGCGTATACTGAAACCAATCATAGGGGACAGCAAGGGAGCTCATGATATACCGCAGGTCACGCCAAACGCACTTAATGCATTCTTCTCACAGGTGGGCCAGACAACAGCCAACAGTGTGCCTGGACCGTCGCAGCCCATGCCAGTGCGTTTACCCAGAGTGCATACTGGCATATTTGATGTTGAGACCGTTGATATCGATGCATTTGCGACAGTCGTACACAGCATGAAACCCTCCACGGCAACAGGGGTACAAGGGATTAGCGTGCAAATGTTTCAGGAATTCTTTTATGGCGTCGGACCGGTCTTGCTGAATATAATTAATAACAGTTTGAGTCATGGCGAAGTTCCGCAATCATGGAAACACGCCGTCATTACACCGTTGCCAAAGACAGCAAACGCATCAGCGCCATCTCATTACCGCCCTGTGTCGATTTTACCGGCCATCACAACAATTCTAGAACGTATAGTACAACGACAGCTGGTTCAATATTTTAGGGACAACTGCTTGTTCACGTCCAATCAGCACGGCTATCGGCAGTCTCATTCAACCGAAACAGCGTTAGCCGTTGTGACTGAGCGCATTTACCGGGGCATGGATGAAGGCTGTATCAGCATATTGGTGATGTTGGATCTATCAAAATGTTTTGACACCGTTGATCACCAGAGACTGCTAAAAAACTTACGCTATACGGAATCAGTGTGAAATGGTTTGCTAACTATTTAGCTGGACATTCTCAGCAGGTTAAAGTAAACGGGAGCGAAGGCGAGCCGATCATGTCCAGCAGTCTACCCAATAGTATAGGAGTTTACCAGGGCGGATCATTAAGCTGTTTGCTGTATACAATTTACGCGAATGATATGGGCCTTTATGTTGACGGAGTCGAAATCATACAATTTGCAGATGATACCCAGTTACTGATAACAGGGCAAAAGAAACATGTGTCTGGCATGATCATGACAATGGAACGTGCGCTCAGTCAGCTCTCAGATTGGTTCAACGAAAACCGTCTCAAAGTAAATGCCAGTAAGACGCAAATGATCGTTTTTGGAACGAAAGCGATGCTGAAAAACCAGCCCAAAATAACTGTCAATTTTTGTGGAACAGCGATCTAGGAATCACGAGTGGTAAAAAACCTTGGCCTTTATATGGACAGGCATTTCACCTTTGTAGACCACGTAGATCACGTCGTGGCAAAATGTAGCGGTAGTCTGATGGCGCTGGTGCACGCGAAACATTCCCTGCCAAAGACATCCATCAAACCGATAGTCACCGCGCTAGTGATCTCCATAGTAAGATACTGTGTGTCGATCTACGGCACTTGCAGTAAGACTGAACTTCACAGGATCCAAAAGATCATAAATTTCAGTGCTAGAGTTATAAGCGGAAAGAAGAAGTTTGACCACATCTCGGGGGTGCTCAAAGGTCTCAACTGGCTTCCGGCTACTCAACTGGTCCAGTACCACCGCGCTCAAATGGTCAGTAAAACAATTTCGTCAGAGTTGCCCGAAACATTATGTGCGATTATCACATCCGCCGACTACAAACATGATCACCAAACACGACAAAATAACCGGCTGCGACTTCCAGCAATCAGAACAGAAACCGGCAGACGACAGATTGCGTATAGTGGCGTCAAACTGTTCAACAGTGTGAGCCAGAACAGACGTGAGCTCGAATCATTTAAGACGGCGCTGTATCGTTGCCTGAAGACTGAGCCCGGTTAGAATAAGCTATCACTACCACGTGGAATGTCATGCGATGTTATATGGTATGTAACGAAAGTGTGTGTGCATCATTCATTCTCATATTTTATTTACTATGTTTTTACTTATAAGACGTGCAAAGGTGAAAAGCCGAAATTGTCGGATCCTGTGTGAAATAAATGTCTATGTCTATGTCTATTGCGGCTCGATGTGATTAAATACTCAATTCAAGGTTCCGAGGTTTAATGTTTGTTTTGGTGAGCAATGCTTACTGATATATTGAAGGCCAACTGTTTCTGGTAAAACCCGAGTGATGTGATAATTATGTGAAATACCTGTACTGAAAATTTCAGGAATGGCTAACCCGATTTCCAGCAGACAGGGTAACCGATATTTTTTCTTAACCTTGCCATTCAATTATCCGATTCGATTGATTATTTGGTCTGATTGGTGACATTTTAAAATCCGGTCAAATTAACTTCACGGTGATTAATTTGAGATTTAATCTGTAAGCCTTTTTACGCAGCCTTTGATGTCAGGATCGGTTGATGACAGGGTCTTCATTTCAACGTTTTGGCTTATACAAACAGATCATTTATGGATTGTGTCGTGAGGATTTTGATAAACAAGTTTTATTGACGAATTGTCGAATATGTGCTAATATTTTTCCACACAGCCCTAAGCCGCCGATAATTGCAGGACTATTAATTTCATTTTGTTCACGAACGTTATTTTCATTGCCGGAAAATTTATCTGATTTATCTGATCATTTATCGGATATGTTGCACTGTCAAACATGTATTAAGTTCAAAGCTAATTGAGTAAAGTAGATATTCCCAAGGAAAAATAAATTGAGGAAGGTTGTGTTGGAATGTTTACGATTCTCGCAGTTAACTGTGTCTTCTTAACAAGCGCGAAATTATGGGATGGTTGTTTGCTCAATGGAAAGATATGGCGGTATGATACAAATCACGGTCATGTATCATTTCGTCCCTGTTCATCTCACTGTTAAAAATTAACGCCAGAATAAAATCGATGTCATGAAAATTCGGACAAGTGTTCACACGGTCAGGGTCACCAATCACCGCTACCGGCCGCTCGGACACTGACCCCACGCACCCCATCCCAAAACACGTGACGTCATTATCGAGGGTCCGGCCTGGCTGACTGACGCCGCCTATTCAATGGAGGGAATTATGGGCTCGTAACGAGAGGCCGGGCCGACACTAGCCTAACGAGGGAAAAACCATGGATTTCGCTCAGGTGGGACAGTACTGTTGTTGTACATACATAAAAGTGCTGAGTACAAAGTACCAGGTGTCCGTACCGAGTACCGAGTATTGGGTA